>APFE031296390.1:0-50113 GCA_000404065.3 Pinus taeda | reverse complement strand
TGGGTCTCTAGGCTCGGCTCGCACCCATAAGTCTAGGCTATTTTCCTGTCTCTGAAAGGTGTTATAAGCTCTGAGCCATTTCAGCTGATTAACCCCAAATGAAAAGAAGGCTTGCAATTGTATGTCGCCAACAAAAGGGCCAGGATTTAAGTTAGTTTCCTGGTCTAGCACGAGGTTGTGCAAGTAAAATTCGCACAATAATCTTTGAACCTTAATTCCATAATGCTTGTAACAATCTATAAAATCAGTAACAATATTGATGTGGATAGGGGCACCTTCCCTAACAGCTTTTATTTTTAATCGCAAATATCATTCAAGCAAAAATAAAGAATAGATTTTAGCAGGGGCCCTACAGGTCAAAGCATCATTATACAAAGAACACACAGTGTCCATCTGCTTAATAACAATATCTAATCGACGAGTTACCTTGGCAACCTTTTCTTGCTCGTTTTGCCATCTTTCGAAGGCCTGGCTCTCGGACTGACTAATATTTCAAAGTTGCTGTTGTAACTCTTCGTATTTCTCCCAGGGGACTGTTTGTTCTCTCAGCTGTTCAGCTTCTTGCTGAGCTTGCTTCATCATCTTGTGCAAGGTTCTAGTTTTTGGATCCTTTTTCCATAGAGCCGTAGAGGCCGGGAATTTTACCTGAACCTTTTTGTTATGCTGTTTGGAGTTCAGAACCCGAATTACCCCTGAGGGTGGTGCTTCTGTTTGGGTCTTCTTACTCTCTTTTTCTTTCTTAACACGAATTAAGGGTTGTTGTGGTCCCCCTGTCGTTGGAGAATCTTGCTGTTCCTCTACCTCAATTGGAATGTCCATCTGTTCTTCAGGGTCAATTGGAACAACAGTCTGTCCCTCAATGTCAATTGGAACAACAGTCTGTTCTTCAATGTCATTTGGAACAACAGTCTGTTCTTCAATGTCATTTGGAACAACGGTCTGTTCTTCGGCAGTAGGTCTTCTAATGGGGTTTTGACCAACAGAACGGCTATAAGTCTGTCGTCTTCTTGTCCTACGGGATTTTGCTGCAGTGGCCCTCTTTCTTTTCCTTGCGGTCCTTCGTATCCTCAGGTTGGCTTTCAGAATCCGAATTTGCTGTCGGAGCTTGGCTATAGTGTCCAACAACCTCTGCTGTTTCCTCCTTAATTTCTTAATCTCTATTGCCTCGGCAGAGGGTTTATGACTGGCCCTTAAATCTGCTCCTACTCCGTCTAGAATTTTTTCTGGTGTCTTGGGAACAGATTGTTCCCGATTGGTGTCTCTTATTTCATCATCATAAATGGGCAAGTTTTCTTCTCCTGCCTTTTCTGCATGCGATTTCTCAGGTGTGTCTTCCTCCGGGGGTCCGTCAGGGATGCCTGCTGTGCTGGAGGGTTGGCCATACTCACCCATATTGGCCAGGACTACTGCCAATTCCTCTTCACCCACAGGGTCCCGCAGCGGGCTGCCCCCCGACTGTACTACTTCCTCTTCTTGATTGGCCTGCTCAGTGGCTGCCTTGGAGTGTTCAGCTTCTGTTTCTCTTCCAGAGTGCTCGTCCCCTTCCTCGACTCCTTCTCCAGGCTGCTCAGCCTCGGCCCCAAATTGCTCAGCATTTTCTTCGGAAGGTCCTCCTTCTGGTTCTGGAGGTTCGTCCGTAATCTCAATTGGCTGGGTGTTGGTCCCCTGGATCTTTTCCAGCCTTCCTCGTATCCGGGCCAGCCGGGATGATTTCCTTGGTCTCTCAGGTTGTTCGGGTGTACCAGCAACATGTTTTTCTGCTACCAATTCTCTGGGTTCCTCTGGTCGTTCTGGTGTATTAGAGGATTGTTTTCGTTTTGGAGCAACATGTTTTTCTGCTGCCAATTCTTTGCGTTTTTCTGATCGTTTCGGTGCGCTAGAGGAATGTTTAGGTTTTGGGGATGGTGCAGCGAATCCCCCCTCGATCATTGCGATGAGCTCCTCCCAGCTGCTCTGTTGTTGAGTGAGACTATGGCTCACTATCAATCGAATCAATCGATGGTGGCTAACAACTGCTTCTATGTGCTGTGCCTTTTTTAGGCTTCGGGCCGCATCATGTAATAACGAATTTAAGAGTGCGCGCAAATTTACAGAACATTTTCCTTTCAAAACAACTAAGAGTTTCAGATGACGTGGTCTTATCATGTCTTTCCTCCCTTCGCAAGTGATGTAGCTCTGCACTATCTTTGCTAATTCGGTCCAGGGTTCCCCTAACGTTGCCGGCAGAACTCCTTTCCCCTTGACTGTCAAGCTTTGACCTTCATCCTAGAAAATCTCCATAACCTTTTGTAGTCTTTCTTTCTTCAGCGTCCATACGGGTCCGGCAGCTGGTAGTTCCGAGACTTCTGCAATGATATCATCAGTGACCGCTATCCATCTTTCTCTTACTATGGAGTAGTTCTCCTGCAAATTTTGCAGGAATTGCAGGAATTCCAACGCCACTGCTTCATTCGATTCTCGTAGGCGACTGAAATAATTCAGCCACCCTGCCTTTTCCAGGATCTCACGGGCAGCAGCGCAGACTGTCAACTCCCGAGGTTCGCTTCGGACTGTCTTTCCCCCCATGGTTCCACTCAGAATTCTTAATGGAACAGAAACTGCCTGCTGTTTGAGACGCAGAGAGGGTGATCGTCGCAAAGTTTTGGAAAAAAAAACACAGAGCATGCAACAAAAAAGGATCGTGGACGGCGATTTCCGTAAAATGTAATTATCATACCGTTAAACCATGCCATACCTTCGTACATTATCTTCCCCGAATGGTGTGCTGACACGTAATCCATGGAGTAATGAGGTTACCTCCCCCCCCCGCGATCTGATAGGTTGTCCCCAGCCGTCAAATAGAGGAGCAGCAACCATTTGGAAATCAAGTCATAAAGAAACAACATATGAAATTATGCCATGTTTTAGATAGACAACGAAATACCGAAATTGAGGCAAAAAGGTAGATCACGTTTTACATAAGAGCCTGCGTGATATGATGAGAGGCCGGGGGATGGGACGTCTGTCAAGCGTACGAAATCTCCAGCAGTCATTGTCAGTTCCGTTGCCATGATTGGTGGTAATGAGTATTCATGCGATGTATACATCGGGACATAAAATATGATCTATTCATAGGATATAAGAGATGAAGAAGTATTGATATCATACCTGTTGGTGTAACCATTACGACTTCAATACCATTAACAGAGCTCTGCTGCCAACAGGTGTTCATAACCTTGGCAGAGTTGTTTATTTCACCCCCCGGAACCATGATCCTTTGTGTAGAGCGCTTTGTCAAAATGTAGGCCATTATGTTGGCTTGATAACCAGATAGCCATAATGCCATTCACAAGGTAGGTGCGAAACGTGGGCAGGCTGGCTCGTGATGAGACCCCCTGTTCCAAGGTTTGTTTATTTAGTATACCTTTGGACCATATCCCTAGTGTGGTGGCCATAATGGGAATGCCACTTCGCTTCCATCCTTATGATCATGGTAGGCTAGCTCTTGATGAGACCCCCTATCCTACATTTGACAATTGATAATTCAGATTTACTTTTTCTTTTTGCAGAGCACTTTTTCTTATTTATTTACACATAAGGGTGGTTCAGCACTCCTTAAGAGTGGGGAATGGTGGAAGAAGTATTATCATCCCAACAGGAAGATATAAATCCTCGGCTCTTACCCCTAGGTAATAATCAAAAAAGAATTTTAGGGAAATCGTCATAATAAAGATCACCAACCAGAGCGACGGTAATAAGACAATGACAACGAAGATGAAAAGTAAGTGTGTCCCTCCTCTTGTCCTCTTATCACTACTAGGCCTTATAAAGATAGCGATTTATGATCTGCTGACTTCGGTATATCATGATTTATGTTCATTGCATAAGTCCATAGCTGTATCTTAAAGACTGGGGAGAACATGGGTGTAAAGCATCCTCAATAAGAGCAAAAACATGCCGATGGTGTTCCTCAGAGAAGAATCCATGCAAACAAATACTTGAGATGCCGTTTCTTTGAAAGGAACATCAGAAAATCACGAATGCTGTTCCTTTTGAAAAGGAACAGTAGAAAATCACGAATGCTGTTTCTTTTGAAAAGGAACAACAGAGACACACAAGTGCTGTTCCTTTTGAAAAGGAACAGCAGAAACACACAAGCGTTGTTCCTTTTGAAAAGGAACAGCAGAAACAGCCAAGTGCTGTTCCTTTTGAAAAGGAACAACGGAAACACACAAGTGCTGTTCCTTTTGAAAAGGAACAACAGAAACACTCAAATGCTGTTCCTTTTAAAAAGGAACAGTAGAAACACTCAAATGCTGTTCCTTTTGAAAAGGAACAACAGAAACACTCAAATGCTGTTCCTTTTGAAAAGGAACAACAGAAACACCCAAATGTTGTTCCTTTTGAAAAGGAACAACAGAAACACTCAAATGCTGTTCCTTTTGAAAAGGAACAGCAGAAACACTCAAATGCTGTTCCTTTTGGAAAAGGAACAGCAAGAACACGCAAATGCTGTTCCTTTTGGAAAAGGAACAACAAGAACACGCAGAATGCAAAAATCAAAAGAAAGATCAAGAAAACATATATACAAGAACTTATGTACAAGTTATAGAAAAATGAATTCCTTACTGAATTATAGGTGAGGAAGATTTTGCTTCCTCTCCTAAAATTTCCATATCAGTGTCTTGACGTAGCTGCTGACAGAAGGATTCTTGAGTGAGTGGCTTTCGATAGAGACGAAGTCGGTGGCCATTTACCTTGAATGCATATCCAGAACCGTCAATTGTGATCAGAGTTAGGGTCCCATTATCATGTACTTTCTGGATTTCATATGGTCCCAACCATCGAGTCTGAAGTTTCCCCGGGAAGTCCTGAAACCGAGAATCATATAACAGAGCCCAGTATCCTTCGTGAAAGACTTTGTTCTTGATGAGTGCATCATGCCATTTAGCTCGCTGCTGTTGAATAAGTGCTGTATTTTGTAATGCAGAGAGCCTGATTTCGTCCAATTCATTAATCTGCTGTAATCGATTGATTTGTGCCTCACTTAGATCTAGGCCGACTTCCTGTGCAATTCGTAGCGTTTGGATTTCGAATTCTATGGGGAAAATAGGTTATTTTCCAAACACTAATTGATAGGGTGAATAACTTGTGGTACTCCTCCATGTGGTTCTATAAGCCCATAGTGCTTTAGGTAATCGGACGGCCCAATCATGCCTATGCGATGCAATGGTTTTTGTTAAAATTGATTCTATTACCTTGTTGCTACTTTCTACTTGCCCATTCGCCTGCGGGTGATACGGGGTAGTAATTTTATGCTGGACATGATAGTTGCTAAGTGTTGCAGCTAATTTATTTCCAGCAAATTGTGGTCCTCCATTTGTAATTATTTCTCTCGGAAGTCCATAACGTACAAACAAATGGAACAAGAACTGTGTTACAAAATTTTCTGTAGCTCTAGGAAATGATTCGGCCTCGACCCATTTGGTAACATAGTCTGTCGCCACCAAGATGTATGTTCTCTGATTTGATGCTGGATTGATGGGTCCAACGAAGTCAAGAGCCCATCGTTCAAATGGCTCAATGACTAATTGTGGCCTCAGAGGCATTTCGTCGGCTTGACCAGGTTGTCCTGCTCGTTGGCAGCTGTCACAGGCTTGGGCAAATTTCTTCGCATCTTTGAAAATTGTAGGCCAATAGTATCATGTCTGCAATACTTTATGTGTTGTTCTCTTTTCAGCAAAGTGTCCCATGCATGGTCCGTCATGACAGGCTTTTAAAATGTCGAAAATTTCATCTTCTCGAATACATCTCCTAATTTGCATGTCTGCCCTTGTGTGGAACAAATAGCCCCCAATCCACGAAAATCGAGTACTCTTCTGAACAATCTACTTACGTTCATGAGGGGTTAAGTGTTTTGGTAGCTTACCTACTACAAGGTAATTGGCAACATCAGCATACCAGGGTGTTCGAATAGCAACAACAAACAGGTGCTCATCAGGAAATTGATCTTCCACTGTTGCTGTTTCAATTGATTTTGGTATTCGTGAGAGAAAATCGGCTACAGGGTTCTCCTTGCCAGGTCGATCCTTGATTGTGATACCAAACTCCTGGAATAAGATCAACCATCTAGTTATTCTAGCATTTGTAACAGGCTTATTTGCCAAATATTTGATAGTAGAATGATCTATATATAACATAACGGGATAGCCTGTGATATAATGTCTAAAATTATTAACAGCATGTATTACAGCCAAGAATTCTTTTTCAGTGACAGTATAATTTAATTCAGCAGAGGATAAATTTTTGCTGATATAGTAGATAGCATATGGTTTTTTGTCCTCTTCCTGCCCTAGGACTGCACCGATTGCTGTATCCGAGGCATCAGATGAGATTTGGAATGGTAAATTCCAGTTTGGTCCTCGAAGGACTGGAGCTGTTGATACAAGCTTCTTTAATTCCTTGAAAGCATGGTCGCATTTTTCTGTCCACAAGAAATCAACATTACCAGTTAGTGCATATAGAGGTGCAGCAATGTGTGAATAATGTTCTATAAATCGTCTATAATACCCAGAAAATCCAAGAAAGCTGCGTACCTCTGTTTGAGTAGTGGGGGTGGGGATAAGCAAAAGTATCTGAATTTTGGCCGGGTCTACCTGAATGCCAGCTGCTGAAACATAGTTTCCTAGAATGAGCCCTTCTGTCATCATCATATAACATTTTTCGTGGCTTAAGCAAAGCCTAGTAGCGATGCAACGTTGTAGGACTTTTTCTAGAGTATCTAAAGCTGGATCAAAATCATCTCCATATGGTGTAAAGTCATCCATGTACACCTCAAGTCCATCATTTATTAAATCTGCAAAGATGCTAAGGACAACCCTTTGGAATGTAGCAGGAGCATTACATAGGCTGAAGGGTAGAACTCGATAGGCAAACGTTCCCCAAGGACAAGTAAAGGTAGTTTTATCTTGGTCTTCAGGGGCAATCTGAATCTGATTGTATCCACTGAAGCCATCCAGGAAATAAAAGAATTTCTTTCCTGCTAAAGTGTCCAATACTTGGTCTATGAATGGGAGAGGGAAGTGATCTTTCTGTGTGGCTTTATTTAACTCCCTGTAATCCATACAAATCCTCCATTTTCCATTTTTCTTGGGTACCACCACCAACGAAGAGACCCATTTACTATCAGAAATAGGATAGATAAAATTGACATCTAAAAGTTTCTGAAGTTCAGCTTTTACAACCTCTTTTAGATGGGGGTTGAGTCTTCTTTGCGGTTGACGAACAGGTCTTGCATCTTTTTCTATATAAATGTGGTGGGTGCATAATTGAGGATCAATCCCTTTCATATCAGGGTAATCCCACGCAAATGCTTCTTGATACTTTCATAACATATGGACGAGCTTTGTTTCTTGGTCCGGTGTGAGGTTGGAATTGATATTTAGAGTCTTACCCGGTTCAATTTCCACTACTTTACTGTTGGCAACAACAGTCATAGGTATTGTTTGGTCATGCGCATCTTTTAAAGGATCTTCTTCTAGTTCACTATCGAATGCTGCTTCTATCATGAAACACCGTGTGTGAGATCTAGATTCAGTTTGACTAATGAAATTATTGATGGCATCGTCTTCTGTTTGGTCTTTAAAGTCTAGAGCATTCTGTACAGTCAATGGGGATTTGATATTGTTAGTAAGGTATGACACAGGGTGCTGGTTAGTTTTGATCATTGTAAGACTTGGCTGTGCTGGAGGGTATAGAACTAGATTTTTAATATCTGGTCCTCTAGTTATGGTAATGTTTCCCTTCCGACAACCAATGTAAGCATCGGCAGTAGCAAGCCAAGGTCTACCTAAAATTAGCGGATGTCCATCTAGTCGGGTTTTTGGATTAATTATCAGGAAATCGGTTGGGTATTCCCAGGAATCTACAGAAACCATGACATCGTATAGAGTACCTTCCGGTTGAACTATAGATCGGTCTGCCAATTCTAACAAAGTAGAAGTAGGTTCTAATGATGTAATGCCGAGCTTTTGGCAGGTAGAGGTTGTCAAAATATTGATTGCAGCTCCTAGATCAACTAAAGCATTAGTCAGGGTTTGACCATAGATTTGAACAGTTAAAATTGGATTTCCGGGGTCTTCATATTTAACGGGTATCTCCTTTCCTGATAACAGGTCAGATAAAGTACCGACTACTTGGACTCTTGGGTTAGTGGTTGCATTCCTCCTCGATTTTTTTATGCACAATTCTTTTATAGTTTTTGCGTATATAGGGATGCCTTGAATGGCTTGGAGGAATGGAATTCTTATGTACAGGTTTTGTAACTCTCCCAGAATGTCGAAGTCTGGATATTGCATAGGTCGTGGTATGACTAATCGTTCCGGGAAAGGAGGAGAGGATGTACTTGCTTGATGATGGGTCTGTTCCTTATCTACACCCTCTTGTTGTAACGACTGTTCTATTGGTAACTGATCTTCAATGTGAACTGTTTTATCTCCCTCTGTTTCTATTATACGTCCAGATCTTAACTGAAGATCATTGCACTCCCTTAGGTCAGGTCCGATTTATGATGTTTCCATGATTTGGAGGGATTGGACCGGTCTATTATTTGGATTGGGGTTGGGTTGGGCTAGAAGTTGCAGTCTCAGATTAGACTGGGGGTTTTGTTGTAAAGCTGGCAGAGTCGGTTGAGGGAGTGGAATAGTTCCTGTTGGCTGATATGTTGATTTTGGCCAGTTTGTCTACCAGGGTGAACCTTGTGAAGTAGGGGGGATCCGTTGTGGAGGATATGAGTTATTCTGCCAATATGGTGGGGCGTAAGAAAAATTTGGCCAGCCGAATTGGCTTGGAGGACTCATCCACGGATTTGGAGAGGGAAATGGCTGTGATGACCAACTCGGGAATGGGGGTTGAGATTGGTTTTGCCACATATTATATTGCTGAGCATTATACTGCGAAGGCTAGAAAGAAGAAGTTGGGTCTGAAAACATACCAGATTGCCTTGGTTGCCATTGGCGACGCTGGTTAATGAAGTATGCTGATTCTGGTTCTTCTTCCGCTTCCTTATATACTGCCTTCAATCCAGGAAGTGAGGGGCAGCTCTCAGTAAGGTGATCTTTTGTACAGATAGCACATGTTTGAACTGCATCCAATGGACATTCCTTGTGGCTATGTTTTCTTCTACATCGGGGGCAGAAAATCGCAAGATTTTGTTCCGCCTCCATCTGCTTCTGTTTAACCTGCACAATATCAAGTTGTGTAGTTAATGTCCCCAGAATATCAGTTTTAAAATTTTCTAATAAATTTCCAAGTTCTACACGTGTTACTCCTTCTGTTGATATTTTGTTATCTCTGACAAACCAATCATATTCTACTGGTTTTATCGTTGTGCTGCCTCTTAAACTCCTGATACATAAATCAATGATGTTAGCAAAATTCTCTTGATAAATATCCCCTTTTCCCATGATATTTAATGTTTCAATCCACTGTTCTTTCATGTCTATGATCAATGCAGTTTTTAACACATTATCAGGCAGAGGTAGTGATGCATAGGGGGATCTCTGTAAATTATACTGGAAACGTTCTACATATTCTTCTAATGTTTCATTTGGTCTAGCTGTCATTTGGAAAATTTCATCTTTTAATTCTCTAGACCTACAATAATCCTGATATTTCTTTAGGAAAGATTCTTTCATTTGTTCCCAGTTATTTATGACTCCACCACCTAAACCCATAAACCATCTTAGAGCCACTCCTTTCAAATTGGAGGGGAACAATTTTAATTTCTTGGGGTCAGTGGTGTAATCATATCCCCTACATAGCACATCGAATTCAAATAAGAATGCATCAGGGTCCTCTGATGTAAGTCCATGAAATGTAGGGATGTGTTGTAGAGGGATTGCTTTCATGGGCGCATTTGCTGCAGAATCCACTATAGGATATTGCAATGTAGAAGTTTGAGTATTTGGCTGATTCTACGCCATAGGATCGAATATATGCCAATAACCTTCTGGGATTTCCAGGAAGGTATTCCCAGGTTGAGAAGGAACGACCTTGACAGGGATTGTTTTAATAACAATTCCCCTATCTGGAATTTCTATCTGAGGAAATGGGATGTCTTCAATAATAATTTTTACCACGCTCCCCTTATCTAGGCTATTTAACGGCTGGATTATCCTAGGAAGAGACCTTGGCTCTCCTACTTCCCCTGTTTCCCCTTCTCCTTCACAAAGATTGCTTAAATTCCCTTCCTGCAGTCGTTCTGGAACAGAATTTTCAATTTCTTGAAAGTCCTGTTCATCAGTCTGACTATGCACCTCAGCAAAGGCTCCAGATGGTGATGCTGTGGCCTGAAGGGAGCTAGTAGGCTGTTTAGAATTAATTTTCCGGGGGCCTACTGATGGCTGAGATTCAATTTTCTTATAGATTTCATCTATGAAGGTTGTTCGGCCAAGGGTCACCGACCCTTTGGCTTTTTCGGGTTTGGATGGAGGTTTGATATTCTTTTCTGGCTTTTTCTGCTTAGTCATGCACTCCAATAAACTATTAAATCCTATTCAACCAGCAATTCTGCTAGGAGAGTGGACGGTGGAGCAGGGCTTTTACATGCTCCGTACGCAGGGTCTTACCTTCTGTTTTTAAGATCCAACTCTCCCCTAGCGGATTTGCGCACTACTCTGTAAAGGGCAAATGGCGATACTCTTTCCCCGACAATGACACCAAAATGTAGAGCTATAACTAGGGTTTCCCACACCTCTAATTATCCTACATTAATAAATCAATCAGGGAACGTTTTGTTATTACAAAGAGTAACTCAATCCGAGGCTATTCGTCCGAGTAATGCTTAGTAGTATAGCGTTCAGAAAATACAAGAGTAAACAGATGCTAAACTATAACTAAATTACTCCAAAAAGATAGAATCACACAAGACAGTTTATCAGTCAAGGGTACGGAAGCGATAACCCATCCCTCTAGAAACTGATGGAAAGGCAATTAGAGCATGGACCATAGGTTTGGGAGCTAGGCAGCGTCTGCTGAGGCTCACTACAGCCTTAGACCTTCTCTCACACCAAAACACCAAGTGCAAGTAAATGGAACGACAACAAGTAAAATGGAACAGCAAAAAGGAAATGGAACATCAGTAAATGGAACATCAATCAAAAGAACTAAACTTCGCGAGTCAAAAACAACTTACTCACACTCTGCTTTAACATTCTTCTCTCTTAAAGCAAACTGGATGGAATATACTTTATGGAACAACACTCATTGATGAATTATGGAACGGCAATAATCGACCATATATGCACACCTCGCATTCATCTAGTAATATGACAATTAAGGGTAATATGATTATGTTTCCAAATAGAATAACATTACTTTCGGATGCCAATAATGAATCAAATGACAGTAATATTCAATACAGACGCTCTGTAACAGAAATAACTGGTTGAGACGATCAACTCTGAAAAGATCCAATTATACAGTGCAGAGCCATTACACAGATTTTCTGAGAAGAACCATTAATGCATTAATCGTAACAGAGCATAGCATAGCATATGATAGATATATCAGATTACCGAGTAATAAAGATAAGAAAACCACGCATAAATCACAGTATAATGATACAAAATCAAGTTTCCTTCGGAGCCGGGCCCTTAGCTACCAATGGTACACTGCCTTAGGTTACTCCAGACGCAAAGATGAAATAAACACCAAGTCTTTTATATTAACGCATCAACAAACGTACAGTAAACCAGGTCTCAGTGAGACTCGATGATCAAAGTTTTGTCTAGAATTAAAAATTACAAAAACAGGAGTCCTTTTGCTCAACGATGCTATTCCTTTATATAAAAGTAACAGCGGGGATATCTAGGTAACAAAGATAAGTAAAACAACGATCCCTCAGGATCAAAGATCCTGAGGGATTCACCAAGCTGTTAATCCTTTACTTTTCTTTCCCTCTTTCGACGAACCGGTATCCCTTCTTCCTTTCCTGGGTTATTCTGCTCTGATCTGCTCGATCTTGTTTGCATCCGGTTCCATTCTAGAGGGACAACATTTATTCCTCCTCTGTTTTTCGCTTTTGGACAACAACTCCTCGTTTCCGCCTTTCCCTGTGTAGAAAAACAAAAATTATCAATGATTAAGCTTCCCATGTTAATTCTTACACATTTTCTTAAAATTCTTTATTTTTTGAATTCATAATGTAGCAAAGGTTACAAATATTACTGAAAAGCCACTAAATTGTTTGTCAAAAGCATACCTTTCAAGTGCTCCATAGCGATGTCTTTCCATGTTCGACTCTAGAACATTTTTCACATGGATCGACTTGTACTTCGGGCGAATATTGGACAAGTTTGAAGACCTCGGATCTAGTTTCATCCATCAAGGCTGCAATATATTCAGGAAAATAAAGACATAAAATGTACATCATTGCTGCACAGATGATCACCCGAATCAAAGGATGATGGCTCTATCAGAATCATCAGTTTGCCATATAGACGGTTGTTTGTCTTACGTACATGAAAATGAATTTATAAAGCTGAGCATGGGAATGCCCACCTCGTCTAGATCATGAAAATGTTATGAAGATAATGTATTGTATTGTATCTTATTACAGGTTGCCTTCTAGTTCGAAAAACCTTGGATCCTCATGATAAAGCATTTCACCCGACATCAAAAGATTTTCGACTTCATGCTTTAGGGGGCAACTGTTATAGACATATTTGGGCACTGCGACCCCAATCACATATGTCCATAAACCAAGGGCTTCTAAGTCCCTAAAAATGTTGTTTCATGCCCTAAAGGAACAAGGTCAGCTGATTACATCATCTCCCAGAAGTTCTCCATAGAAAACTACTCAAAACTAGTCAAAACTGGACCATACAGATTGCCCAGTGCTAAGGGTGCGATGCATCTCACTTGCTCAATGCAAAAAGTGCGATGCATACTAGAAACCCCTTCTGTAGGGTGTGATGGGCGAGAGTAGACAAATGGCAGAGACAGTTTGCAAGGTGGATAATCATGGAATCTTCCATAAACTTCTCCTGTGACACTTGCCTCTCTGAATTCACCTAGGGATGAGTAAGAGATCATCAATATCCAAGTGGAATCAACGACTATCAGAGAGAAGACACTAATAAAAATCCTAGAAGCTGACTCACCCCCTACAATCATCTATATATGGATCCCTCATCCTAGAGATCCAAGGGCTGGAATCTTGTATCTTGTAAGGAAGTGCTGTTGGTTTCCTGGTGGAACATCATAGTGTTGGGTGATCTAATCTTTTCATGAGGTGAAAAAGGGCTTTCATGCTGGGAGGATGACGCTGGGTCAGATCTATTGGTTGTAATCCTCTCTTCTAATCTTTACATCAATAAAGCTATTCAAGTTTTCCTCCACATTCTTGTATGTTTGATGATATATGAATTTTTGTGGTCAATATATATCTGGTCCTATATTGTTTATGATTGTAGATCTCTGCACTTTGAGCTTGTTATGCTGCTTCGACTTTACAGGTACTCTTTGAAGCAGAGTGGTCAAGGAAAGAGCGACAAAGATCTGTCAGAGAGGGGAAGGAACAAGCAAGGAACCAAGCGAAAGATTGAGGTTGGTATTCTTTGTTTCCTCTGCTATCTACTTCTCGTAAAGGAAAACAAAAGTAACTTTAATTTGTTTGTTTCTAAGATAGCTACTCGTCTTAGTGGGACTAGCAGCTCTGCATAGACACTAGATTTCCCGATAACACTTAAGTGACATTACACATGTAGTGGGAGTACTCAATAGGTATATGTCAAAACCATGGAAGGAGAAATGGACAATAGTAAATAAGGTTTTCATGTATCTATGTGGCACTATTGATTAAGGATTTTTCTACTAAGGAAGACTAGGACTAGACAGAGTGTTGGGCATACATGGCTTTGTTGATGCAGACCAGGTTAGAGATCTAGATCGTAGAAGATCTACAAGTGGATCTTTCAACCATAAAAGATAAATACATGGCAACCACTCATGCAAGTGAGGAAGTAGTTTGGTTATAGATATTGTGTTAAGGTATAGGGTTAGTACAACAAGCAATAAGGATAGATTGTGATAGCAAAAGTGTAGTTTCCGTAGTGAAGAACGCTACTTATCATTCAAAGAAAAATCATATTGATGTTCATTATCACTTTGTGAGGGATACGATTGAAGAGAAGAAAGTGTTGTTGGTAACGGTGGAAATTTTGAAGAATGTTGTAGATGGATTAACAAAATTCGTGAGTGCTAAAAATTCTTTGCTATAAACAAACAATAGGTGTCGCTGCTCTGAATTTTTCACTATGTAGTCCTATGCCCCCCTGTATGCAAATGAAGCAACATATGTGAGAATGTTGTGTATGTGTTACATTGTTTGCATGAATTATTTGCACAAGGAACAAAAGGGGGTCTGAGGGGGTTAGGAAGCCCCTACATAGGATTTAGGGCAGCACCCTAAGAAATTTTTTGGGTCATTTTTTGCATCCATTTCGGCAATGTTTTGGACAAAGATTTTACTAAAAGTGGTTATGTGGCGCATGATGGTTTCTCCCATGGTTTTTTTAGTTTTGGTTATGGATTTGTGGTTCAATTTGTGGTTCATATGCCGCAATATGTATATTATATTGTAATACTCTACAAAACTTATATAATGAAAAAATATTAATAGTTTTCCCAGGTTTTGATTTTCAATATAAAATCTTTGTGTAAATTTGTGTGTTTTCCATTGTATATTTTCTTGTTTAATGAAGAATCTATTTGCAAAAATTAATTGTATAGGGTTAAAACCTACACTCCTATGGGCGACTTTCCTAGGAGGTATAAGGTTAACTGAAAAGACTACGTTCAAAGAAATTTATTTCTCCCTGATCTCATCTAGACAACATATAATGTATTGAAAAACTTGGAGTGAAGAAGAATTACATGGGGGGTGAGGGGAAAACATGGTTGTGTTTTCTTTTCCTTCATATCCCACCCAAAAGAGGATCTTGAGTATTAAGAGACCTAATTTACAAACTAGATGGAATGTGAGAGAGGAATGCGTGTTATCCATTGCAATAATGTAAATAAGAATTGTTGAACTGAGAGAGCTAAAAGATCCCCATCCACCTATTAATGCATTGTGACCCATCCCTGATCAGTAAGAAATGATGAAAATGATGTAAAATTATTCCACATATCGAAGTCTTGGAACTGATACTCGCCACTTGATGTCTATAGAATGAAAAATTGATTAGCTAAGGTTGTATGACATGATCGATCAGTGACTTGATATCCACATCAGAGTCATTTCCAAATCATTTTATACGATTTTCGATCATTCTCATGTTGCAAAGGAATAAAATATTTTTTGTTCAGTTGACCTAGTGGTGGCTCAGGAGACTATCCTTTGCACTTTGCATGTAAATGCTTAGATTGTTAAGGGGGCATACTGTCACGTCCCACTGACATGTAGCTTGGTGGAATGGTAGAAGCTTGCCCACCACCACCTCGCTTCTCGATCACCCCATCTAGAAAACATTTAAACAAAGTATTAAAAAAAAAAGTAATATATTATTTTAAATTGATATATTATCTTTACAAAGATTATGTCTCTCTCTCTCTCTCTATATATATAAAGAGTTTATAACATCTATCTCACCATTTAGAAAATATTATGATGTACATTTTATTATGTCATTTCTTGTTATTATTTATTAATACAAAAATGTCAATGATGAATAACATGATTCCCCATAAATATATATGGAGATAACTTTATCAAAATTTTGAATTATCTAAAGGTTTTATCTTAATACTTTTTTGGTTTCCCAATATCTCATAAATTTAGATTAAAAATAAGTTTATATAATTTTTTAAATCAATTTTACAAAATTTGCAACTATTGATTATTAGATTGGCATTTTCATCTTGTTTATTAGATTGGAAAATATGAAAGAAATTTGAATAGGAAAAATATAAATGCAAACTTGTAATTCTCTTGATCACATGACGTAGTTTATTGTCTCGGGGAAGATAATTAGCAACAATATATTGAATGATCAACTCACAGTCTCCCAACACCAATAAGGGCATGATATGATTGGTCTTTCTAAGGAAAGTCCTTATAAGAGAGCATATGGTTATGCTAGATTATTAGACAGTGAGCCCATACCAAAAGTATATTCAAATTCTTTATTTCCTCTATGGAAAAGGATCACCCCTCGTCTCCTACCACCATTGGATTACTTTTAGAAGCTCCATCAAAGCAAAGGATATGTGAAGATTGTGAATTAATCTAGTTTGAAAATTCAACTTTTGATAGGTGCAGTTTCTATGATTTATAAGAGGGAACATGAAAGTAAGATGGAGGAAGGGAAAGATCAAGAAAATTTTCTTCGCACCATCCAAATTAATGCTTATCTAATGAATTGGATTAAGGTCATGGTTGATATTTCTGAGACCAAACTTACTTGAAAAGAGATAGGGAATTGATGGCTAGACTTTGTGGAGAGAATTTATAATCTTGAAAGATACTTTTATCTCTAGCTGTCTATACTTTCCACCGAATATATTTAGGGAAAGAAACCCAAATATGCTTGAAGACATTTTTGACTTTCATCGATCCTAAATAATGATGATCCCAAGAGGTGAATTAACCACTTATTTTGGATATCCAATTTAGTCTATCCTCCATAGGATGAAAATTATGTTTCCATACCAAATAAATGAAAACAAATTCCAAGACCAATGAGAGATAAACTCTTCTTGAGAAGAAAAAAGAGGGCACCCGAGAAGGACCAATTATTCCCCTATTTTCCAGATTTCCAACATTGATATCCTAATGAAATAAATTCCATAAAACATATTAATTTTAGGGTGACTATTTTGAGTCAAAATATTTTCCCACATGAGATTTTGGAGGGATTCATTTTGGGAAAAATAGTTGCAGATATCTTTCTTTGGTAGAAATTTCAAAGGCTTGCAAATATATTAATTTTAGGGTGACTATTTTGAGTCCAAATATTTTCCCACGCGAGATTTAGGAGGGATTCATTTTGGGAATATTAGTTGGAGACGTCCTAATTTGGGGGAAATTTCAGAGGCTTGCCATCCTCTTGTGCCTTCATCCACATTTTGCCCAAGAGAAAAATGAGAAACCCTGTTTTCTAGCAAGCAAGCTAATTTTTTCAAGGGAAATGGTACAATTAGAGTACCCCATCCTTTCCACCTACCTTTGGGTGTCCAACAAGAGATGTTTGGAAGTGAATCTTTATCTTGGGAGGACAACCAATCTTGAAGAGAGCTAGATTCTAGATTTTATTCTAGTGGAGGGCTATTGAGGATCCCATTGCTCTAGATACTTATCTTCATCCCATTACTTGGAATCCAAGTTAGATGCTCCTTAATGATTAATATGGTTGAAGACAAAATATTATAAATGGGGGAACCTCCCTAATCCCAAATGGGATAACCCAATCCCCATAAAAGTATTTAAATTTAAGAAACTTCTTCCACTAATCATCAGAATGAGATATTAACCTACAAACCAAATTTTCCCCAATCACTCTGTTCACTAGTGATGGATATGTAATACCTAATCCACCACGCAATTTGGGAGTGTTAATAATGAGCCATTTGACTAGATGAATTTTTTTGATGTTAGATTTTCCTCCTTGCCATAGAAATTTGCGGATATTTTTGAACATTAGATTTTGAATTCCAAATGGAGCTCAAAAGGATGAGAATTGAAACATGGGAAGTGCTAACAAAACAACCTAAATAAGAACCACACATTTAGCTAGATTAAGCCAATGAGCTCTCCATTGGTCAAAATTATACTTGAATTTGAAATAATTGGAGCCCAAGTTTTAGAAGTGGGAATTTAGGCCTATAATAATACTTAAATACTTCAACTCCTACCAAGTGTTTTCTATTGAAAATCCCAACATAGTTTTTATTTGGGTGAAGAGGGATTTGTTGGAATTCCATGACTATATTTGAATTTTACCTTTATTAATATGTGCTCTATATACTTTAATAACTTTATTCAGAACTAGAAGAAACCTAGAAGCTAAAACAACTAAGTCACCCCCAAATAGTAACGTGTCATCAACAAATTGAGCATTATTTAGATTTTTAATACTTGGACCAAGGCAGATACCTATAATATTTTCTCTTCACAATTCAAGGCCTAACCTTCTACTCAAGGAATTTTCCATTATGATAAATAAAAATGGGAAAGAGGATAGCCTTGTCTCAGATCTCTTGAAGCTCTAAAAATTTACGGGTCTCCCACTGACCAAAGAAGAGATTCAATGGTTTGAAATGAAATTTTTTAACTACTATAACACCTATTCCTCAAACCCAAATTTTCTCATAAATTCAAAGAGAAGCTTATATCAAACTCAATCAAAAGAATTAGCCGTGTCTAATTTAATAATCATCCCATTTTCACGTCAAGCTTTACTTGAATGGATCACTTCTTGGACAAGGACTATGTTCTCCACAATTTGTCTGTTGCCTACAAATCCTCCCTAGTTTTCTAATATCAAATTTGATAAGAGAGGCTTGATTCACAATGTTAGAATTTTAGAAATTAACTTGTAGGTAAAAATTTCAAAGGGAGATAGGTATAAAACAAGAGGAGGAGGAAGGGTTGACTTGTTTTGGGACAAAAGTGGGAAAGGATGAGTTGACACCCTCTTCAATACACTTATCCTTGCTTGATGGAATAATAAATCATTATGCAAAGATCAGATTTAATGATATCTCAACGTTGTTGATAAATATGTGTTGAGAATCCATCGATACCTAGAGGTTTATCTGGGTTGAAATAAAGAAAGACATTCCATACCTCCTCTTATGTAATAGAGAGTAGTAAAGCCTCATTATCCTCTTTGAAAACTAGATGAGGAATATTCTCCAACATATCTCACATAACACTATCCTCCTAGCTACCTAGTTATTCATAGAGAGAATGAAAGGGATGAATGATCTCCTCTTTGATTTGTGAGAAATATCCCATCCACAAATATTGAATTTATATTATTTTTCAAGGTTCTTGTTGTGGGATGATAATGATATTTTTTTTTTCTTTGTATTTTTATCTCCTACTTGAAGCCACAAGATATGGGATTTGAGTCACCATTCTTCCTCTTCTTCTCTAATAGCCTTGTGATATTTATCAAAGTTGGTTTTTCCTCCACCAGGAGCTCCTTGTAAATGGGGAGTTGCTCCACTTGTTGTTGTGTTGAGATCTTGAATTTTTATATTTGAAGCCTTTTGCTTGGCCCATTGTTTTAAAATCACTTTTAGATATTTAATTTTTTGTTCCCAAATAAAAATTGGATAACCTAGTTTATCCATTTCCCTCGAGATTTTCAAACAAGTTCCCAAAATCTAGGCTTATGCAACCACAATGGATTAAATATGACAGATAAAGGGCCATAATCCAATATAGTCTGAATTTCTAAAGAAATATGACAGTGACTAAAACCACTCCAAGACAATATTTTAGAGTAAACAAGAATATTTTGATTTAAGGAAGAAATGGCTACAGGAAAGTGATACATTCTTGTAGCTATGTGACTTAGACATATCCTTTTATTACTCCACATATATTTGTTTTCTTGGGTCTTGATATCTACCAAGCCTCATTTAATGATAAGGTCTTACATCTGCTCTTGAAAAGGGTATCTAACTAGGGATCTTCCTTTCTTTCCCACAGATGGAGAGTAGTGTTAAAGTTGTCTCCAAAAATACAGTGTTGGCACCAATCAAATACCATTATCATTTGCAGGGAAGATCAACGTTTTATTTTTTCTTGATAATGGAGTAGCATATAAATATTGAAGAAACAACATATCTTTTGAGAATGTAAATTCAAAAGTCGAACCACGAGCTAGTGAATAGTGGATTGAAAAGAGAGCAAATGAAAGTTAAGAGAAGACCACACAATGCACAAACCTCTTGAAGCTCCATGAGAATTTACTATTTGAAGTTCACGCCCTTTCGATAAATTTGAACATTTTCAGATAACATCATGTTCCCCCAATTTAGTCTCTTGGAGAAGGAGG
Source organism: Pinus taeda (assembly GCA_000404065.3). Classification (NCBI taxonomy): domain Eukaryota; kingdom Viridiplantae; phylum Streptophyta; class Pinopsida; order Pinales; family Pinaceae; genus Pinus; species Pinus taeda. The sequence continues at coordinate 30,062 of APFE031296390.1, read as the reverse complement.
ACCAAGGGTTTTTATTTTATAACCAAGCTCTTAAGTTCAACCATTCCTTTTTCTGACCCTAATTATTTGTAGTTCTAGGAGTGGACTTTCATCATTTACTTGTGGATTTAGAGCCTCCTTGAAGAGGGGCATGACCAATTCCTTTTCTGGTTTGCTTGAGAAGGGGAAGAGAGAGAAAGAGGGAGAGGACGAGGAAGGGAGAGAGAGTGAGAGATATATATAGATATGGAGAGAGAAAGGGAGTGAAAAGGGAGAGATGGAGAGAAAGCGAGGGAGAGAGGAGAGAGAGGGAGGGAGAGAAGGGAAGAGAGAGAGGGAGAGAGTGAGGGAGATAGCGATAGATTTGGAGGGCAGAGAGAGAGAGAAAGTGATGGGGGGAGAAACAGGGGGAGGTGGGAGATGAGAGAGATAGAGGAAGGAAGAGAGAGAGGACTCGTGAGAGAAAAGGATTGAGGGAGGGAGAGAGATGGATTTGGAGGGGGAGAGTGAGAGAGGGAAGAACAAAAACACGGAGAGATAGAGTTGGAGAGAGAGAGGGAGTGACAAGGAAGAGATGGAGAGAGAGTGAGTGAGAGAGGAGAGGAGGGAAGAGAGAGAGGAGAGGAGGGAGAGGGGGAGAGAGGGTGAGACACATAGATAAAGGGGGAGAGAAGGGGAGAGAGAGCGAGACACATAGATGAAGGGGGAGAGAGAGAAGGAGATAGAGAGGGATATAATGATTAAAACAAACATAGATCCATCTTAACCCGAGATCTATCAAGCGCTGAGAGGGATCAAATCTCTTGAAGTGCAAACTTCTTTTTTGAGGGGAAAACTTGAGGAAAGGTTTGCACCTAGAGAGATTTGATCCTTCTAGAGTTAAGATAAATCTATATTAGTCATATAAAATTTACTAAATACTTCCAAGTTAAATACAATTTATTAAGTACTTTTAAATTCATTTATAGTAAAAAATATACCTTATATTAGCTTCTCATTTTAATTAAATAAAAACCATACATCATTTTTTTAATTTTGTGGAAAAACCCGTGAACAGTGTTGAAACCATTTCAAAACTGTTCACAGATTTTTCCACAAAATTAAAAAATTCGAGCAACTTGTATGGACTCCCTCTTTAAAACCATACATCATATTAAATTCTTTACCCTCCATTAAATTCTTTATTATTATTTCCCTACCATCCAGAATGATCATGGGTCGTTTCATAATTATTTTGAATGTACTATTTGTTTACAATTAACTTACAAGAATAATTATTATGATCGGACTTAAAATCAACACTTGTTTACAAAGATATTTCAACGTACTAAAACAATATAATTAATCAGATATTTAAACCCTCTCCGTGCACACAAAATTTCGTAACAATCTTAGTGGAGCTTTCATTGTTGCTTCTTGCAGTACATGATGTGCATAATTAATAATGGGGGGAAATGATTAGAGAGACTATGAACATAGTCTTCATGTCTCCACCTCCACCGAAGATAATATATGGATGGCAGGTCAGATGATTGATTCCCGATTCCCTGGGGTGGTGCGAGTGAACAGACCCTTCGGATGTTGTACAACGGTTTGAGTGTGCTTTCATCTTTAATCTCACCGATTTTAGCCTTTTTGTAACGACTTTCAGCTTCACCAGCTTTTGCCGTGATTTTTTTTAATGACTTTAACAATTAGAACATAGACCAATCACCAAACTGAACTGAACTGAGTTCAATTGATAATTATAAATACTTGATCTCGGCAATTTTGTGATCCATGCCTATCTCGTCCCTTCCTCTTCGACTGTCAATTCAATTCTGTGCAGTTTCAAGTTCGGATCGTTCTGGTGAATCAATCTATAGGCAATGGAGGCGTTCAATCAACATCTGTCCGCGCAGCCATTTGCAGCCAGATTTGTGGAGATGGTCATATGCCTAACCTTGTTCACTGCTATGGTCTCGGCGAAGCTACACACTCACATATTCGTTGTATGTCTTCCCACCTTCAATATTCTCCATGTAAACGTATATTATATTTTGGTAGAAAAGGGAGCTATATTGCTTTATTTGGGTGGTATTATTTGATTGCTTTATGGATGCACTTCATGGCCCGTTCTGTCAATAACATTGATACACACATAGTAAATTCTTTCACACTAATTTCTCTGGGAAATTATTTTTAGTAGTTGCCTCGGTTCATTGAATATGTGTCACATGCACTAGTCATGTCAACTTAAAGTAATGATGTTTGTGGCTGGTTAATCGCAAAATTCAGCTTCGATCTACACCTGTGAAAAGGTTATGTGGGACACACAATATCATCACTGTGAACGGACAGTTCCCTGGTCCTACGCTGCATGTTAGAAACGGAGACAAACTTAAAGTCAAAGTGCACAATCAGGCGCAATATAACGCTACCATTCATTGGTACGTCTCTAGCCCATCGAGTAGTACTGCATCATATTGATGTTAATGCATAACTTTACAAGGAATAAATTGTTTATGCTTGTATTTACAGGCACGGAATATGCTTCGAGCTACTGTGTATGGAGCCTTGATCATCTTGCCAAGGCTGGACACCACTTATCCCTTTACCTTTACCAGGCTGCATCGCCAGATTCCCATTCTTCTAGGTATGCTGCCGCATTATTCAATGTTTTATGTTCTTCTGTTAGAAATATTAATTGTGCACCATTTCAATTTAAGTTGTAATGCGATTGAAATATTTGACCCTGTTTGCATTGACAGGAGAATGGTGGAATAGGAATCCCATGGACGTTGTGAATCAAGCAACCCAAACAGGAGCTGCCCCCAACGTTTCAGATGCATTTACTATAAATGGACAACCAGGCGACCTATACAAATGTTCTACTTCAGGTACATTAGACTGAATCTATTCAGATATTTCAGAACTTAGTAAGCTCGCAAATGATTGGTCGCTAATGGCAAACGATGGTTAACTTGCAGATACCTTTAGCGTGTCGATGAAAGGTGGGGAAACTAATCTTCTACGTGTTATCAACGCTGCACTCAATAGTGACCTATTCTTCTCCATTGGTAGCCACACAATGACAGTTGTCGCTGTGGATGCCTTGTATACAAAACCTTTTCAGACGAATGTTCTGATGCTCGGCCCCGGCCAGACAACAGACATACTTCTCACTGCCAATCAGGCTACAGGTAGATACTACATGGCTGCTCGAGCACATTCCAGCGGGCAAGGAGTTCCCTTCGATAACACCACTACCACTGCCATTTTAGAATACGAGGGAAGCTCTAAGACTTCAACTCCAGTCATGCCTAATCTTCCATTCTATAACGACACCAACAGTGCTACTAGCTTCGCTAATGGTCTTAGAAGCTTGGGCTCACACGACCACCCAGTCTTCGTTCCTCAGAGTGTGGAGGAGAATCTGTTCTACACCATCGGTTTGGGGTTGATCAAATGTCCGGGGCAGTCTTGTGGAGGTCCCAACGGATCAAGATTTGCAGCAAGTATGAATAACATATCATTTGTCCCGCCAACCACTTCTTCCATCCTTCAAGCTCAGCATTTTGGCATGAAAGGAGTATTCTCCGCGGACTTCCTCGATAACCCTTCCGTGGGATTTGATTATACCGCACAGAACATCAGCAGAGACCTCTGGTCCCCTGTGAAAGCCACAAGAGTGAAAGTTCTTAAATATAACTCGACGGTGCAACTAATTCTTCAAGGAACCAATATATTTGCGGGTGAAAGCCATCCTATCCATCTCCATGGTTATGACTTCTACATCGTGGGAGCAGGCTTTGGCAATTATAACGCACAAACGGATCCTCACAAGTTCAACGTTCCAGTCAATGGCTGGGCTGCAATAAGATTCGTGGCTGACAATCCTGGTGAGCATTTAATTTGTTTCACAGCATTCCACTTTCCTTCTGTACTGGTGTCCTGAATATTGGATCCTACTTTGCGCATAGTGGTAATTATGGTGATCATTATTTATTGCAGGAGCTTGGGTGATGCACTGCCACTTGGACGTGCACATAACATGGGGATTGGCCATGGTGTTTGTGGTTAACAATGGACCTGACGCTCTTTTGAGTCTCCAGTCACCTCCCAGAGATCTTCCGCTATGCTGAGGAAAACTGTGATGCATAGCGATCCTCTATTGGTCCCAGTTCATTCTTTTTCCTTCTCGTCACTTTGCTCCTTCCATCGTTTATGTCTATCTTGGGATCCCCACTTGTTATGACGTTCCGCGCCATTATTTGTATTCGCATTCAGTGGCAATTCGTGGAAATTTTTATATCTAATGCAGTCACACGAGCATAATGTCGGGAAATGCTCCTTTCTTGTCACCAGTAAGTAAATGAGAATATTCTAATGTAGAAAAATAAATAAACATAATAAATAAAGCACAAAATCATGAGTTGAACGAGTTTCAGTGCAAGTAAATCATTCATTTTTATACAGTGGCCTTGGTATAAAAACGTCAATATTACTCATAACTAAATATTTATATGGAAAATTTTATAGACTCCATGGAGTTACCTCTGTTCATTGATGATTGATTTGAAAGCTGAATTAACGATTGTTCACACACTCAGCCTAAACCTGAATTAACGATTGTTCACACACTCAGCCTAATGAGCCAACTTACACTCATATGAATATCAATTATTATTACGTATGAACTTATTAAATTATTCTATCATACATTCGTGTTATTAATCTATGAGTAATACTGCCAATTAAACTATAGTTGAAGCTTGTGCAAAGAGTTTTGTGTGGAGAGATTTTTGCTTTCATTGTGTGGAGCATTCTACACAACTTTTAATCAATTAATTAGCATACAAATAGAGAAAGAGACTATGCTACATTACAACTATAACTTTTGTTTAATATATTATATAGAAAGAACATATGTTGCATTTTTATAATAGGTAAATAATTCATTAAAAAATTAAAATATTTTAATAAAAGAAACTTATTATATGTTAGTAGTGTTTTTATATATATATTTTTGAATTAGAGCAAAAAAAATTTATATTAATGTGAAAAATATGTGTTTGGAGACACTCCCATATAACAGAGTTTAGAAAAACAAAATCTTTCTCCCATTAAACTACAAGAAGATATGAGAAAGGGAAGGGATAGCAATAATGGCCTATTCAGATTCTTTAGAAGGAAGAACATTTAAATCTATGACACACCCCATAGCTAGAGAAGAGGAGTATGCCGAGGAAGAATCTTTGTGATGGAACTAACCTGAAAAATATTGGAGATCCACTAATTATTGTTGAAGCGTTGTTGGCTTCTCTGCAATGGCCTACATTTTATCCTCCGTTGAGTTGCCAATGCATCCATAATGGCCTGCATTTTTACTCTCTCTTTGATAAATAATTACATAGCCACAATTAACGAAGATGTAGTTTGATTATATTAGAGTTGAAGATGTAGAATGTCTTGTAGTTGAGAAAGGGCCTTTTCCCAATCTAATTTCTACATATTAAAGAAGGCAAAAAATAACTCTAAAACCAATTGCACTATAAGCCACCATGTTATCACGCCAATTGGGACTACGCCACAAAGGTGGCCTAGAAAGGACCCTTAATGCACCACTAAATCCACTCAAGGGGGGAGTGAAGCGAAAACTAAGGAGACAAAATAAACCCCAACACCAAGATAACAATTGATAGACCACAATACACATGTTAAGCACCAATGATGCTATAAGCCACTCCACTTCCACAACCCCTCTCAAAGTTCCATATAAATCCCCGACTATTACTATCTCATGAAGACCAATTGTTGAAGCTTTTATAGAACCATGAAACTGAGTGGGAGGGGATGGGGAGAAACCAACAAAAAGTAAACCCAGGTGTTGGGACAACATTTTATTATCAAAAGGGTCAAATTCCAAATCCTTGGAGAACATTAATCATACCAAAAGACAAATTTCCTTGGAAGGCCGAGATTGATGGGGGTTCCCTGAAAACACCCACGAGGACATCACCTCGACCCTTGACTTCAACCCTGGCCCCAAAGGGGCACACAACATCCCCATAAGGAGAATAGGGTACACAATGAATATTTTCCCAAGGAAACCAACTTCAACAGTAGATCCCCCAACTTCCTCATAGAGCCAAAGAACCAATTCTAGACTTAAACTCAAATTTAAACTAGAATCGAGGCTGCGAGGACCTATGGAATAAATTAAGAAAAGTAATCATACCTTAAAGTGGATATTTACTTATAGGTTGACTTGATAGATCCCACACGGAGCTCTAGAGCCAAGAAATCCCTCAAATTTCAAATTGTTTCTCCCCCCATTGTGTAGAATGGAGTTGGGATTTCATTTCCTACATTTCCACTATTATGGAGCATTTTTTTTGTAGATCTAATTCATGCGAGAAGTATGGTGGTAGGCTATATCCCCTCCTACCGTGGGAACCAAATCGCCAATGATTGTAAAATGAATGCCACACTAACCTTCCCATTTAGAGAAATGAATCTCACCATCTTGGTTCTAAATTTGTGTTGTCTTGGAATTGCAACATGTGCAGGGGGAAAGTCCTCATATCACAATATTTTCCCGACCATGTCTTGGAACTGCAACACGTGCAGGGGGAAAGTCCTCGGATCACAATATTTTCCCGACCATGTCTTGGAACTGCAACACGTGCAGGGGGAAGTCCCCATATCACAATATTTTCCTGACCATTTACAACCTATGATCCATTTCCTTTTGAAGAATGGGTGTGGATATATTGGTCCCCGCCCAAGTCCTGAGTGAGCCATTGAAATTTCATGGGATAGGAGAAATAAAAGTTGATCATTAACTATTAATGACCCCATATAGCTTAACTTCTTAGTTTTCATTGTGTATGTTTTGATGTTGTTATCCTTAAAACATGATAATATTGATATTTAGAGAATTGAGAAAGAATACTTATAATCCTCCCAATAATTATATTAATTATATTAATTGGAGTCCCCTATGATTAAAAATTAAAACATTGGATATAATCGCTTTCCTGAACCAATGAGGGACCTTGAAATAATGCATACCCTTCCACTTGGTGGTTAGAAGCTGTCTCCAAACTCCAAGCAAAAGTTGTTTGGATTTTTCTTACGAAGTTGAAGATAATCCCCCATCTCCCATCAAGTGTTTTTATACACCTTAGATTTAGTGAATGTACTCAATTCTTCAATAATTTGATATATATGACATAGGTTGAGCCTTATGTACATAAAACTCTCAAATAATAAAATATTAAACAATGATATGTACATAAAAATATTAAATAATAAACTATTAAACAAAACTATAGACTTCTCACTCATCTTTGTTGATAAATATTAAGAATTGTTGTTTTATGTTTTGTTTAAAACACATTAATGTTGTTGCATTATTATAATATACAAATATTTAAGGATATATTGATTTATAGCACTAGATTATTTATTAATTTAACATTATTTATAAAATATAAAAAAATTTTAAAATAAAATTTTAATGATCATATATTTACATTTATAATTTTTTTTTTAAAGTAATTTGAGAATAAAATAATTTACTTTATCTAATTGTAATTTTTTTATATAGTAAAAATAATATCACCAAGTTTTAATATTTTTGTTTACCATTTAAAAAAATTTAAGAATACACTCTGTCATTGCTTTGTTTATTATTTAAGTAAAATTGTCAAAACAAAATTATGCATTAATGAAATATTAATAGAATATACGATTTTTTTTTTGAACTAAAATAATCATAATGCAAATCATACCAAACACAAAATGTTTTTGATATTTAAAACTCTAACAAAATATAAATTATGTGGGTAGTGACCACTTATCAATAGATACAGAAATATATATTGTGTTTGCAAATTCGTCTTTCCTCTTTTGTTTATAGAAAATAAGAATTGTTTCTTTTTTATCGACCAATAAAAAAATGGAATTTCCTTAGTATAATATACAAACACACACACACACACACACATATATATATATTGTGTTTGCAAATTCGTCTTTCCTATTTTGTTTATAGAAAATAAGAATTGTTGCTTTTTTATCGACCAATAAAAAAATGGAATTTCCTTACTATAATATACAAACATATATTATATAATTGTTGATCCTTAAAACATATGTTGTTGATCCTTAAAACATGATAATATCAATATTTAAAGAATTGAGAAAAAGTACTTATAATCCTCCCCATAATTATATTAATTGGAGTCCCTTATGATTATAAATTAAAATATTGTATATAATTGCTTTCCTGAGCCAACGAGGGACCTTGAAATAATGCATACCCTTCCACTTCATTGTTAGAAGTTGTCTCCAAACTCCAAGCAAAAGTTGATTGGATTTGTCCTATGAAGTTGAAGATAATCCCACATCTCCCATCTATTGTTTTTATACACATTTAGATTTAGTAAATGTATTGATTTGTTGAATAATTTGATATATATGAGATAGGTTGAACCTTATGTACATAAAAATCTCAAATAATAAAATATTAAACAACTATATGTAAATAAAAATCTTAAATGATAAACTATTAAACAAAACTATAGACTTCTTGCTCATCTTTGTTGATAAATATTAAGAATTGTTGTTTTATGATTTGTTTAAAAAACAATGATGTTGTTGTATTACTATAATATACAAATATTTAAGGATATATTGATTTATATCACTAGACTATTTATTAATTTAACATTATTTAGAAAATATAAATATATTTTAAAATAAAATTTTAATAATCATATATTCACATTTATAAAAAAATTTAAAAAGTAATTTGACAATAATATAATTTACTTTATCTAATTAGTAATTTTTTGAATACAATAAAATATATTACATTTTAATATTTTTTGTTACCATTTAAAAAAAAATTTAAAAACTACACTCTTAGTCAATTGTTTTGTTTATTAATTTAAGTAAAACTATCAAAAAAAATTATGCATTAAGGAAATATTAATAGAATATATGATTTTCTTTCTTGAAGTAAAATAATCATAATGCAAATCATACCAAACATAATTTTTTTTTGATATTTATGCAGTAAGGTGTTTCCCTCTGAGAATAACTCCCCTCCAATGTCACTTATCCCTTTATGTGCCTTTGATGTAGGTGTTAGCCGATAGAAATTGTCTCTGCAATAAGATTAAAAGCTGTTATCCACTGGCATTATTCAGTTAGGATTCTCTAACAATATTTTATTAAGGCGTCCATAACTCGACGTTTCTCTAAATCCAGGCACTGAAGGCAACTCTTTTGCAGGTTCTTTCGAGCTAGGAATTACAGGTTTCTCTGGTCATTTGAGAAAGATGAACTTCATGGGATCCTGGGAAGGGATTTCTTGTAGGGGTCTTGACTCACTCTCTACTGCAGATGGGGGTTTTCCGCTTCCTGGCCCGCGGCCTACCCTGGATGCAGGGGAAATTTCAACTACCCATGCTTTGAAAGTATTATATGCGACACTTTCTGAAGCAAAGGAGGATCCATCGCCTGAGGTCTGGAGTGGCATACCTATCCTCGGCCTATCCCTTTGCTTACAGGACTGGGAACCTAAAAGGCACAGAGGAGATGTTTTATTGGATAGTCTGCCATTGGCTGAGAGTGAGGGAACCTATATTCACAAAATGTCAACAACATATGATGATTTGGGTCTATTCCCATCCATGCTCCAACTTCAACAAATGGTGAAGATGTAACTGCTCAAAATCTACCTCATTGATTGTCAGACTCTTTCCATATCAAGGAGTATGAGGCAATGCTAATTCGAGCCCTGGTGAAATCAGCTGAAGAGTTTGAACTTGACAAGGTATCTAAAAGTGCATATATTCCTCCCACTATGCATGACTCTCTTTATTCTGCAGAACCATATGCACTAGAAGATGATGGAAATACCTTGCAACCTCTGCCATCCATGCTTCAACTCAATGAAAGTGATGAATCATATCATGCACCATTTTCCCTCTTAACTTCTTATGATGAGTGACCTTACAAAAAGTCTATTACATACGATGCTCCTGTAGCTCCTGATGTAAGTTCTAGACTTCAACGGGTCTTCCTCCCAAGGGCACTGATTTCTACAAATGATAGTCTGATCATTTGAGAAATATGGACTTCATGGGAGCCTGGGAAGGGATTTCTTGCAAGGGTTTTGACTCAGTCTCTTATGCAAATGGGGGTTTTTTGCTTCCTCGCCCGCGGACTGCCCCAGAAGTAGGGGAAAGTTCAGCTATCCATGCTTTGAAAGTATTTTATGCGGCACTTTCTGAAGCAAAGGAGGAGCCATCACCTGACGTATTGAGTGGGATACCTATCCTTGACCTCTCCCTTGGCTTACAAGAGTGGAAACTTGGAAGGCATAGAGGAGATGTTCTATTGGATAGTATGCCATTAGATGATAGTGAGGGAACCTCTATTCAACAAATGTCAACAACATATGATGATTTGGGTCTATTCCCATCCATGCTCCAACTTCGACAAATGGTGAAGATGCATCTGCTCAAAATCTATCTAATTTATTGTCAGACACTTGCTATCTCAAGGAGTATGAGGCAATGTTGATTCGAGCCTTGGTGAAATCAGCTGAAGAGCTTGAAACTGACAAGGTATCTAAAAGTGTATTTGTTCCTCCCACTGTGCATGGCTCTCTTAATTCTGCAGAACCATATGCATTGGAAGATGATGAAAATTCCTTGCAACCTTTGTCACCCATGCTTCAAATCAGTGAGAGTGATGAATCATATCATGCACCATTTTCCCGCTTAACTTCATATGAGCAACGATCTTACAATAAATCTATTACATACGATGCTCATTTAGCCACTGATGTAAGTTTTAGACTTTAATGAGTCTTCATCCCAAGGGCACATATTTCTAAGAATGATACTCTAAATGAAGGGACTTCGGATTTTCCAAACTCAAGCCCACTATTACAGAGTATGTCCAAGCTTCTAGAGTCAATGTCACAAGTAGCTGAAAATGGAAATTTAGTTACCTTTCAATCTCATCAAAAGGGGAGCCATGCAGAAAATCCTAAGGAGAGTGCTAAAGGATTTAAAATACTTCTGAAATTTGCTAGCAAAATTCATGGTACTTCGGCAAAAACTGATAATTATGAAGATGTAGATCATTTAAGCGAAGGAGAGGGCAGGATTCCTGAAGATCAAGGTGGTAATACTGATGTAACTACAGATGTTGGTGTTACAAATACTCATCTATCAAGGATAACAAGTGGTGCAACACTTTATAGTGGAGCTAATCAAGGTAGATTTTTGCTTAGATTTCTATTAAGCTCTTCGTATGCTTCATGATTTCTCCATATTTCTTGTGCGAATAACATGTTTAAGAAACTTGGTGAATTTTTGGCACTTGAATGTTGCAGTAACTTCTCTTAGAAGCTTTATTTCTCAGAATGCTGCTAATTCTATGATAAACACCCATAAAGGTAAAACGGGCCCTCAATCATATTAAAATAATTGCCTAAATTTGAATGTATCATAGCTGCAGTTTCTTTTGGCACATATTTGGTATGTTTTAGAAAATTCATTAATTTGTCGATCTTGTGTTAAGCTCATAGCATCATGCTCTTTCTTTTCACTTTCTAAATTATGGAGAAATGGCAGTGAAACAAAGTCAAGATGAGGTTTGTATATGCATTTGAAATTCATATAATGATGATAGTGGATTCAACTGGATATATTATATCTGCCATCTCCTGACGGTTGAACCACTCAAAGAAAGCATCAGAGAAAGAAACCTGTGGCTGACCAGCATGTCAGGCCATAAGGTCAACCCATCTCTGCATCCGTGGTTCAGTCGGTGGTGGCAAACCAAGTGAGATGTACTGCAGCTACATCAGTGGGATCTTCTCCAAGGCAAAAGCGGTCAAAATGGAACCATAGCCAAAGTTCTTAGATCGTCCGTTTTTCTCCTTGGTAGGTTGTTATTTTATTATCGGAAGTACTGCGTCACACCAGTTGAACACCTTCGGTTCAAGGCATTTTAAGGCATACTGCATATAGGACCCGTTGGCCAAGTGAAGAGCCGCACTACCAGCCAGTCTAGCAAAGGTGAACAAGATGGTCCTCAAGGACCGGTCAGTGACATCTCAGATGTTGATCTTGCCATCCCTGCTCAGCTGAGATCCTTTTGTACTGTATCAACGAATATAATCCCTCACGGATTCGCCCCCACGGGCAGAACCTGATAGTGAGAGAGGGGCACCACGCCTCGATAAGCCGGTCAAAAAGTAGATGTCCACGATAGTCAAGGGGATGGATTTGCCTCTAATTTGGAACACCTGGTTGGTAGGATCCCATGCATTGAGGAAATATTGCAACAAGTTGATTTGTTGTCTCATACTAGAGATGCGGAAGAAATTGAGCAAACCACAGTTCCACAATGCAGTTACCGTACCCGGATCATGTAAAGCAACCATGTCCTCTTCTTCATGCTCGCGTTCTCCCCATGTAACCACAATTTTTCTCTGATGAATCTCTGAAAGCAAACAAGAGAAGATTCAGGATCCTGATTTGGCAAAAAACAGGCAAAATTTCCATGAAAAAACAGTGCACAAGTTTCTCTCCTTGCGCCCATCGCACCCCATCTGTGTATTGGGAGCTATGCATATTGACTAGCCAGAGGCCAACCTAGTATGCATCGCACCTTTCGATGTACACAGGGTGCGATGGGGGAAGAACGAATTGTTCAAACCCCAGAGGCTCAGAAAAGCATGGAAACACGCTCAGAATTCAAAAAGGAAAGAATGAAACTAAAGAGCACAGGTTTAGCTCCTACCTGGTCCAGACGGCACCAATAATCATCCACAGAATCTCCCAGAATCAGCTAGTGAAAATGAGGGGTAAAAACTACTTTTAAATTACTTTTCACGTAATTCAAGTAGGGTATTAGTGTTTTAACTCATTTTTCAAGCATGTATTTTCATTTCTAATCTGTTGGATGGAGTAATTGAACAGGTAGTACGATCGTCAAAAGAACATAGTGTTAACGGTGGGTCGAATATCAATGACCATTATTACAAGCAGTTTTTTATGCGAAGTTCAAGCTCATTAAAAATTAAACCTAAGCAATGAGCAAATGCTCCCCTAGAGTTTAAGCTCATTAAAAAATGAACCAACCTCCAGTAAATAACCATTGCGAATGCATTATCATCAGCTTGTGAACCCTGGTCGTGTTCTTACCATCACCTCCACTCTGTTTAGCCGATCATACGCCTCCATTTGATTGTTTACCCTTTTGAGGAACAACTGCGAAGGGTGATTCTATGAGCCATCCTGGTGACACTACCGTGATTGGAAAATTCCAAACCCTACCTGGAATCAGCAGCTACCCAAAAATATCACTCGTTCCTCAAAAACGAGTCTCCTTTAAGCTCTTTTCAATTGACTCATAAAATATGAAAAGATTGCCAAACAATTGGCCTCTCCAGCTCCTTAAAGCTACCGAGAGTGCTATCCCTCCTCTAGATTTTAATCTTTTTGGACCTGAGGGATTATTACACAAAAAGATCGAGCGCTTGTCTTGTTCGGCTTGTTAAAACTATCGAAAATTCATCCCTTTTGTATTATTTTATACTTTTTCGGACTTAAGGGATCATATGATGAAAAAGGAGTACTGGAGTTTCCTTTCTATCCCTTTTCAGACTCTCTAAAATTGAAAAAGGACCGAGTTGTCTTTTTCATTAAACTCATTAAAACCATTAGCAACAAACTTGTCCATAGAGACAAGAACGAGTTTCACTGTCACTAGCCTTGTTAAAACATAGCGACGAGTTTGCCCAAAGGGAAAATTATAGAACAAGCATATGTTATCCCCCTCAAGCTTGAAAAAAATAAATAGGTATTGGTCAACAATGACTTGGGAAAATTGGGAAGAAAACTTGAAGAAACTTTATTGGTAGCGAGTCGCTCTTGAACATGACACTTTCACTCCATCACCATGATTGAGTCGGGTTGGGTTATTCCGTTCACTGGTCATACTACCATTGGTCCATCGTACTATCCATATTTGGGGTTAACGCTACTAATCCATTTCAGTGTCACCGAAATGTTCAAGAGAAGTCGATCAGAGAATTCACTAACCCAGCCTGTGTCTCACCCGCTGCAATACCTTCACGCTTCATTCTTTCATGACCGCCACCCTGAACCCTGTATCACCAAATCGTTTTCACCTCCACAAAATCATTTTCTCCGTTCCGTGTCGTAGATGTGGGATTCATTTAGGCCCTCCTACGACGGGTTAGTTCTTGTCGATGACAGCTCATTATCCAAGAAGTAAACCTAGGAACAACCCTTTCAGTACTTTGAAGCTTGCATGCCTCAATGGCAAGTTTCTCACTTCCGGCGACAGGTTTACATCAGTGGCCTTCGACCAAAAGATTTTGCGTGGCGTTCGATGCCAAGTCCCATTTTTAGAACTCGCGAATTGTATTGTAGTACCTTGAGGGTCATCATCATTATCGGTGATTCCTCTCACGCCTGTTAACAACTTACATCATTGGCTGGTAATTAGGCGATGTCTTTCCATGTTCGACTCTAGAACATTTTTCACATGGATCGACTTGTACTTTGGGCGAAGGTTGGACGAGTTTGAAGACCTCGGATCTAGTTTCATCCATCAAGGCTGCGATATATTCAGCAAAATAAAGACATAAAATGTACATCGTTGATGCACAGATGATCACCCGAATCAAAGGATGATGGCTCTATCAGAATCATCAGTTTGCCATATAGACGGTTGTTTGTCTTACGTACATGAAAATGAGTTTATAAAGCTGAGCATGGGAATGCCCGCCTCGGCTAGATCATGAAAATGTTATGAAGATAATGTATTGTATTGTATCTTATTACAGGTTGCCTTCTAGTTCGAAAAACCTCGGATCCTCATGATAAAGCATTTCACCTGACATCAAAAGATTTTCGACTTCATGTTTTAGGGGGAAACTGTTATAGAAATATTTGAGCACTGCAACCCCAATCACATATGTCCATAAACCAAGGGCTTCTAAGTCCCTAAAAGTGTTGTTTCATGCCCTAAAGGAACAAGGTCAGCTGATTACATCATCTCCCATAAGTTCTCCATAGAAAACTACTCAAAACTGGTCAAAACTGGACCATACAGATTGCCCAGTGCTAAGGGTGCGATGCATCTCACCTGCTCAATACAAAAATTGCGATGCATACTAGAAACCCCTTCTGTAGGGTGTGATGGGCGAGAGTAGACAAATGGCAGAGACAATTTGCAAGGTGGATAATCATGGAATCTTCCATAAACTTCTCCTGTGACACTTGCCTCTCTGAATTCGCCCAGGGATGAGTAAGAGATCATCAATATCCAAGTGGAATCAATGACTATCATAGAGAAGACACTAATCAAAAGCCTAGAAGCTGACTCACCCCCTGCAATCATCTATATATGGATCCCTCATCCCAGAGATCCAGGGGCTGGAATCTTGTATCTTGTAAGGAAGTGCTGTTAGTTTCCTGGTGGAACATCATAGTGTTGGGTGATCTAAACCTTTCATGAGGTGAAAAAGGGCTTTCACGCTGGGAGGATGATGCTGGGTCAGATCTATTGGTTGTAATCCTCTCTTCTAATCTTTACATCAATAAATCTATTCAAGTTTTCCTCCACATTCTTGTATGTTTGATGATATATGCATTTTTGTGGTCAATATATATCTGGTCCTATATTGTTTATGATTGTAGATATCTGCACTTTGAGGTTGTTATGCTGCTTTGACTTTACAGGTACTCTTTGAAGCGGAGTGGTCAAGGAAAGAGCGACAAAGATCTGTCAGAGAGGGGAAGGAACAAGCAAGGAACCAAGCGAAAGATTGAGGTTGGTATTCTTTGTTTCCTCTGCTATCTACTTCTCGTAAAGGAAAACAAAAGTAACTTTAATTTGTTTGTTTCTAAGATAGCTACCCGTCTTAGTGGGACTAGCAGATCTGCATAGACACTAGATTTCCCGATAACACTTAAGTGACATTACACATGTAGTGGGAGTACTCAATAGGTATATGTCAAAACCATGGAAGGAGCAATGGACAATAGTAAATAAGGTTTTCATGTATCTATGTGGCACTATTGATTAAGGATTTTTCTACTAAGGAAGACTAGGACTAGACAGAGTGTTGGGCATGCATGGCTTTGTTGATGCAGACCAGGTTAGAGATCTAGATCGTAGAAGATCTACAAGTGGATATTTCAACCATAAAAGATAAATACATGGCAACCACTCATGCAAGTGAGGAAGTAGTTTGGTTATAGATATTGTGTTAAGGTATAGGGTTAGTACAACAAGCAATAAGGATAGATTGTGATCGCAAAAGTGTAGTTTCCGTAGTGAAGAATGCTACTTATCATTGAAAGAAAAATCATATTGATGTTCATTATCACTTTGTGAGGGATACGATTGAAGAGAAGAAAGTGTTGTTGGTAATGGTGGAAATTTTAAAGAATGTTGTAGATGGATTAACAAAATTCGTGAGTGCTAAAAATTCTTTGCTATAGACAAACAATAGGTGTCGCTGCTCTGAATTTTTCACTATGTAGTCCTATGCCCCCATGTATGCAAATGAAGCAACATATGTGAGAATGTTGTGTATGTGTTACATTGTTTGCATGAATTATTTGCACAAGGAACAAAAGGGGGTCTGAGGGGGTTAGGAAGCCCCTACATAGGATTTAGGGCAGCACCCTAAGAAATTTTTTGGGTCATTTTTTGCATCCATTTTGGCAATGTTTTGGACAAAGATTTTGCTAAAAGTGGTTATGTGGCGCATGATGGTTTCTCCCATGGTTTTTTTAGTTTTGGTTATGGATTTGTGGTTCAATTTGTGGTTCATATGCCGCAATATGTATATTATATTGTAATACTCTACAAAACTTATATAATGAAAAAATATTAATAGTTTTCCCAGGTTTTGATTTTCAATATAAAATCTTTGTGTAAATTTGTGTGTTTTCCATTGTATATTTTCTTGTTTAATGAAGAATCTATTTGCAAAAATTAATTGTATAGGGTTAAAACCTACACTCCTATGGGCGACTTTCCTAGGAGGTATAAGGTTAACTGAAAAGACTACGTTCAAAGAAATTTATTTCTCCCTGATCTCATCTAGACAACATATAATGTATTGAAAAACTTGGAGTGAAGAAGAATTACATGGGGGGTGAGGGGAAAACATGGTTGTGTTTTCTTTTCCTTCATATCCCACCCAAAAGAGGATCTTGAGTATTAAGAGACCTAATTTACAAACTAGATGGAATGTGAGAGAGGAATGCGTGTTATCCATTGCAATAATGTAAATAAGAATTGTTGAACTGAGAGAGCTAAAAGATCCCCATCCACCTATTAATGCATTGTGACCCATCCCTGATCAGTAAGAAATGATGAAAATGATGTAAAATTATTCCACATATCGAAGTCTTGGAACTGATACTCGCCACTTGATGTCTATAGAATGAAAAATTGATTAGCTAAGGTTGTATGACATGATCGATCAGTGACTTGATATCCACATCAGAGTCATTTCCAAATCATTTTATACGATTTTCGATCATTCTCATGTTGCAAAGGAATAAAATATTTTTTGTTCAGTTGACCTAGTGGTGGCTCAGGAGACTATCCTTTGCACTTTGCATGTAAATGCTTAGATTGTTAAGGGGGCATACTGTCACGTCCCACTGACATGTAGCTTGGTGGAATGGTAGAAGCTTGCCCACCACCACCTCGCTTCTCGATCACCCCATCTAGAAAACATTTAAACAAAGTATTAAAAAAAAAAGTAATATATTATTTTAAATTGATATATTATCTTTACAAAGATTATGTCTCTCTCTCTCTCTCTATATATATAAAGAGTTTATAACATCTATCTCACCATTTAGAAAATATTATGATGTACATTTTATTATGTCATTTCTTGTTATTATTTATTAATACAAAAATGTCAATGATGAATAACATGATTCCCCATAAATATATATGGAGATAACTTTATCAAAATTTTGAATTATCTAAAGGTTTTATCTTAATACTTTTTTGGTTTCCCAATATCTCATAAATTTAGATTAAAAATAAATTTATATAATTTTTTAAATCAATTTTACAAAATTTGCAACTATTGATTATTAGATTGGCATTTTCATCTTGTTTATTAGATTGGAAAATATGAAAGAAATTTGAATAGGAAAAATATAAATGCAAACTTGTAATTCTCTTGATCACATGACGTAGTTTATTGTCTCGGGGAAGATAATTAGCAACAATATATTGAATGATCAACTCACAGTCTCCCAACACCAATAAGGGCATGATATGATTGGTCTTTCTAAGGAAAGTCCTTATAAGAGAGCATATGGTTATGCTAGATTATTAGACAGTGAGCCCATACCAAAAGTATATTCAAATTCTTTATTTCCTCTATGGAAAAGGATCACCCCTCGTCTCCTACCACCATTGGATTACTTTTAGAAGCTCCATCAAAGCAAAGGATATGTGAAGATTGTGAATTAATCTAGTTTGATAATTCATCTTTTGATAGGTGCAGTTTCTATGATTTATAAGAGGGAACATGAAAGGAAGATGGAGGAAGGGAAAGATCAAGAAAATTTTCTTCGCACCATCCAAATTAATGCTTATCTAATGAATTGGATTAAGGTCATGGTTGATATTTCTGAGACCAAAATTACTTGAAAAGAGATAGGGAATTGATGGCTAGACTATGTGGAGAGAATTTATAATCTTGAAAGATACTTTTATCTCTAGCTGTCTATACTTTCCACCAAATATATTTAGGGAAAGAAACCCAAATATGCTTGAAGACATTTTTAACTTTCATTGATCCTAAATAATGATGATCCCAAGAGGTGAATTAACCACTTATTTTGGATATCCAATTTAGTCTATCCTCCATAGGATGCAAATTATGTTTCCATACCAAATAAATGAAAACAAATTCCAAGACCAATGAGAGATAAACTCTTCTTGAGAAGAAAAAAGAGGGCACCCGAGAAGGACCAATTATTCCCCTATTTTCCAGATTTCCAACATTGATATCCTAATGAAATAAATTCCATAAAACATATTAATTTTAGGGTGACTATTTTGAGTCAAAATATTTTCCCACATGAGATTTTGGAGGGATTCATTTTGGGAAAAATAGTTGCAGATATCTTTCTTTGGTAGAAATTTCAAAGGCTTGCAAATATATTAATTTTAGGGTGACTATTTTGAGTCCAAATATTTTCCCACGCGAGATTTAGGAGGGATTCATTTTGGGAATATTAGTTGGAGACGTCCTAATTTGGGGGAAATTTCAGAGGCTTGCCATCCTCTTGTGCCTTCATCCACATTTTGCCCAAGAGAAAAATGAGAAACCCTGTTTTCTAGCAAGCAAGCTAATTTTTTCAAGGGAAATGGTACAATTAGAGTACCCCATCCTTTCCACCTACCTTTGGGTGTCCAACAAGAGATGTTTGGAAGTGAATCTTTATCTTGGGAGGACAACCAATCTTGAAGAGAGCTAGATTCTAGATTTTATTCTAGTGGAGGGCTATTGAGGATCCCATTGCTCTAGATACTTATCTTCATCCCATTACTTGGAATCCAAGTTAGATGCTCCTTAATGATTAATATGGTTGAAGACAAAATATTATAAATGGGGGAACCTCCCTAATCCCAAATGGGATAACCCAATCCCCATAAAAGTATTTAAATTTAAGAAACTTCTTCCACTAATCATCAGAATGAGATATTAACCTAAAAACCAAATTTTCCCCAATCACTCTGTTCACTAGTGATGGATATGTAATACCTAATCCACCACGCAATTTGGGAGTGTTAATAATGAGCCATTTGACTAGATGAAATTTTTTGATGTTAGATTTTCCTCCTTGCCATAGAAATTTGCGGATATTTTCGAACATTAGATTTTGAATTCCAAATGGAGCTCAAAAGGATGAGAATTGAAACATGGGAAGTGCTAACAAAACAACCTAAATAAGAACCACACATTTAGCTGGATTAAGCCAATGAGCTCTCCATTGGTCAAAATTATACTTGAATTTGAAATAATTGGAGCCCAAGTTTTAGAAGTGGGAATTTAGGCCTATAATAATACTTAAATACTTCAACTCCTACCAAGTGTTTTCTATTGAAAATCCCAACATAGTTTTTATTTGGGTGAAGAGGGATTTGTTGGAATTCCATGACTATATTTGAATTTTACCTTTATTAATATGTGCTCTATATACTTTAATAACTTTATTCAGAACTAGAAGAAACCTAGAAGCTAAAACAACTAAGTCACCCCCAAATAGTAACGTGTCATCAACAAATTGAGCATTATTTAGACTTTTAATACTTGGACCAAGGCAGATACCTATAATATTTTCTCTTCACAATTCAAGGCCTAACCTTCTACTCAAGGAATTTTCCATTATGATAAATAAAAATGGGAAAGAGGATAGCCTTGTCTCAGATCCCTTGAAGCTCTAAAAATTTACGGGTCTCCCACTGACCAAAGAAGAGATCCAATGGTTTGAAATGAAATTTTTTAACTACTGTAACACCTATTCCTCAAACCCAAATTTTCTCATAAATTCAAAGAGAAGCTTATATCAAACTCAATCAAAAGAATTAGCCGTGTCTAATTTAATAATCATCCCATTTTCACGTCAAGCTTTACTTGAATGGATCACTTCTTGGACAAGGACTATGTTCTCCACAATTTGTCTGTTGCCTACAAATCCTCCCTAGTTTTCTAATATCAAATTTGATAAGAGAGGCTTGATTCACAATGTTAGAATTTTAGAAATTAACCTGTAGGTAAAAATTTCAAAGGGAGATAGGTATAAAACAAGAGGAGGAGGAAGGGTTGACTTGTTTTGGGACAAAAGTGGGAAAGGATGAGTTGACACCCTCTTCAATGCACTTATCCTTGCTTGATGGAATAATAAATCATTATGCAAAGATCAGATTTAATGATATCTCAACGTTGTTGATAAATATGTGTTGAGAATCCATCGATACCTAGAGGTTTATCTGGGTTGAAATAAAGAAAGACATTCCATACCTCCTCTTATGTAATAGAGAGTAGTAAAGCCTCATTATCCTCTTTGAAAACTAGATGAGGAATATTCTCCAACATATCTCACATAACACTATCCTCCTAGCTACCTAGTTATTCATAGAGAGAATGAAAGGGATGAATGATCTCCTCTTTGATTTGTGAGAAATATCCCATCCACAAATATTGAATTTATATTATTTTTCAAGGTTCTTGTTGTGGGATGATAATGATATTTTTTTTTTCTTTGTATTTTTATCTCCTACTTGAAGCCACAAGATATGGGATTTGAGTCACCATTCTTCCTCTTCTTCTCTAATAGCCTTGTGATATTTATCAAAGTTGGTTTTTCCTCCACCAGGAGCTCCTTGTAAATGGGGAGTTGCTCCACTTGTTGTTGTGTTGAGATCTTGAATTTTTATATTTGAAGCCTTTTGCTTGGCCCATTGTTTTAAAATCACTTTTAGATATTTAATTTTTTGTTCCCAAATAAAAATTGGATAACCTAGTTTATCCATTTCCCTCGAGATTTTCAAAAAAGTTCCCAAAATCTAGGCTTATGCAACCACAATGGATTAAATATGACAGATAAAGGGCCATAATCCAATATAGTCTGAATTTCTAAAGAAATATGACAGTGACTAAAACCACTCCAAGACAATATTTTAGAGTAAACAAGAATATTTTGATTTAAGGAAGAAATGGCTACAGGAAAGTGATACATTCTTGTAGCTATGTGACTTAGACATATCCTTTTATTACTCCACATATATTTGTTTTCTTGGGTCTTGATATCTACCAAGCCTCATTTAATGATAAGGTCTTACATCTGCTCTTGAAAAGGGTATCTAACTAGGGATCTTCCTTTCTTTCCCACAGATGGAGAGTAGTGTTAAAGTTGTCTCCAAAAATACAGTGTTGGCACCAATCAAATACCATTATCATTTGCAGGGAAGATCAACGTTTTATTTTTTCTTGATAATGGAGTAGCATATAAATATTGAAGAAACAACATATCTTTTGAGAATGTAAATTCAAAAGTCGAACCACGAGCTAGTGAATAGTGGATTGAAAAGAGAGCAAATGAAAGTTAAGAGAAGACCACACAATGCACAAACCTCTTGAAGCTCCATGAGAATTTACTATTTGAAGTTCACGCCCTTTCGATAAATTTGAACATTTTCAGATAACATCATGTTCCCCCAATTTAGTCTCTTGGAGAAGGAGGACCAAGGGTTTTTATTTTATAACCAAGCTCTTAAGTTCAACCATTCTTTTTTCTGACCCTAATTATTTGTAGTTCTAGGAGTGGACTTTCATCATTTACTTGTGGATTTAGAGCCCCCTTGAAGAGGGGCATGACCAATTCCTTTTCTGGTTTGCTTGAGAAGGGGAAGAGAGAGAAAGAGGGAAAGGACGAGGAAGGGAGAGAGAGTGAGAGATATATATAGATATGGAGAGAGAAAGGGAGTGAAAAGGGAGAGATGGAGAGAAAGCGAGGGAGAGAGGAGAGAGAGGGAGGGAGAGAAGGGAAGAGAGAGAGGGAGAGAGTGAGGGAGATAGCGATAGAGTTGGAGGGGAGAGAGAGAGAGAGTGATGGGGGGAGAAACAGGGGGAGGTGGGAGATGAGAGAGAGAGAGGAAGGAAGAGAGAGAGGACTCGTGAGAGAAAAGGATTGAGGGAGGGAGAGATATGGATTTGGAGGGGGAGAGTGAGAGAGGGAAGAACAAAGACACGGAGAGATAGAGTTGGAGAGAGAGAGGTAGTGACAAGGAAGAGATGGAGAGAGAGTGAGTGAGAGAGGAGAGGAGGGAAGAGAGAGAGGAGAGGAGGGAGAGGGGGAGAGAGGGTGAGACACATAGATAAAGGGGGAGAGAAGGGGAGAGAGAGCGAGACACATAGATGAAGGGGGAGAGAGAGAAGGAGATAGAGAGGGATATAATGATTAAAACAAACATAGATCCATCTTAACCCGAGATCTATCAAGCGCTGAGAGGGATCAAATCTCTTGAAGTGCAAACTTCTTTTTTGAGGGGAAAACTTGAGGAAAGGTTTGCACCTAGAGAGATTTGATCCTTCTAGAGTTAAGATAAATCTATATTAGTCATATAAAATTTACTAAATACTTCCAAGTTAAATACAATTTATTAAGTACTTTTAAATTCATTTATAGTAAAAAATATACCTTATATTAGCTTCTCATTTTAATTAAATAAAAACCATACATCATTTTTTTAATTTTGTGGAAAAACCCGTGAACAGTGTTGAAACCATTTCAAAACTGTTCACAGATTTTTCCACAAAATTAAAAAATTCGAGCAACTTGTATGGACTCCCTCTTTAAAACCATACATCATATTAAATTCTTTACCCTCCATTAAATTCTTTATTATTATTTCCCTACCATCCAGAATGATCATGGGTCGTTTCATAATTATTTTGAATGTACTATTTGTTTACAATTAACTTACAAGAATAATTATTATGATCGGACTTAAAATCAACACTTGTTTACAAAGATATTTCAACGTACTAAAACAATATAATTAATCAGATATTTAAACCCTCTCCGTGCACACAAAATTTCGTAACAATCTTAGTGGAGCTTTCATTGTTGCTTCTTGCAGTACATGATGTTGTGCATAATTAATAATGGGGGGAAATGATTAGAGAGACTATGAACATAGTCTTCATGTCTCCACCTCCACCGAAGATAATATATGGATGGCAGGTCAGATGATTGATTCCCGATTCCCTGGGGTGGTGCGAGTGAACAGACCCTTCGGATGTTGTACAACGGTTTGAGTGTGCTTTCATCTTTAATCTCACCGATTTTAGCCTTTTTGTAACGACTTTCAGCTTCACCAGCTTTTGCCGTGATTTTTTTTAATGACTTTAACAATTAGAACATAGACCAATCACCAAACTGAACTGAACTGAGTTCAATTGATAATTATAAATACTTGATCTCGGCAATTTTGTGATCCATGCCTATCTCGTCCCTTCCTCTTCGACTGTCAATTCAATTCTGTGCAGTTTCAAGTTCGGATCGTTCTGGTGAATCAATCTATAGGCAATGGAGGCGTTCAATCAACATCTGTCCGCGCAGCCATTTGCAGCCAGATTTGTGGAGATGGTCATATGCCTAACCTTGTTCACTGCTATGGTCTCGGCGAAGCTACACACTCACATATTCGTTGTATGTCTTCCCACCTTCAATATTCTCCATGTAAACGTATATTATATTTTGGTAGAAAAGGGAGCTATATTGCTTTATTTGGGTGGTATTATTTGATTGCTTTATGGATGCACTTCATGGCCCGTTCTGTCAATAACATTGATACACACATAGTAAATTCTTTCACACTAATTTCTCTGGGAAATTATTTTTAGTAGTTGCCTCGGTTCATTGAATATGTGTCACATGCACTAGTCATGTCAACTTAAAGTAATGATGTTTGTGGCTGGTTAATCGCAAAATTCAGCTTCGATCTACACCTGTGAAAAGGTTATGTGGGACACACAATATCATCACTGTGAACGGACAGTTCCCGGGTCCTACGCTGCATGTTAGAAACGGAGACAAACTTAAAGTCAAAGTGCACAATCAGGCGCAATATAACGCTACCATTCATTGGTACGTCTCTAGCCCATCGAGTAGTACTGCATCATATTGATGTTAATGCATAACTTTAAAAGGAATAAATTGTTTATGCTTGTATTTACAGGCACGGAGTGCGGCAATTTCGCACAGGATGGTCCGATGGACCTGAATTTATAACACAATGCCCCATTCGCCCAGGGCGAAGTTACACATATAAATTCACCATCACTGGTCAAGAAGGGACTCTATGGTGGCATGCACACAGTTCATGGCTTCGAGCTACTGTGTATGGAGCCTTGATCATCTTGCCAAGGCTGGACACCACTTATCCCTTTACCTTTACCAGGCCGCATCGCCAGATTCCCATTCTTCTAGGTATGCTGCCGCATTATTCAATGTTTTATGTTCTTCTGTTAGAAATATTAATTGTGCACCATTTCAATTTAAGTTGTAATGCGATTGAAATATTTGACCCTGTTTGCATTGACAGGAGAATGGTGGAATAGGAATCCCATGGACGTTGTGAATCAAGCAACCCAAACAGGAGCTGCCCCCAACGTTTCAGATGCATTTACTATAAATGGACAACCAGGCGACCTATACAAATGTTCTACTTCAGGTACATTAGACTGAATCTATTCAGATATTTCAGAACTTAGTAAGCTCGCAAATGATTGGTCGCTAATGGCAAACGATGGTTAACTTGCAGATACCTTTAGCGTGTCGATGAAAGGTGGGGAAACTAATCTTCTACGTGTTATCAACGCTGCACTCAATAGTGACCTATTCTTCTCCATTGGTAGCCACACAATGACAGTTGTCGCTGTGGATGCCTTGTATACAAAACCTTTTCAGACGAATGTTCTGATGCTCGGCCCCGGCCAGACAACAGACATACTTCTCACTGCCAATCAGGCTACAGGTAGATACTACATGGCTGCTCGAGCATATTCCAGCGGGCAAGGAGTTCCCTTCGATAACACCACTACCACTGCCATTTTAGAATACGAGGGAAGCTCTAAGACTTCAACTCCAGTCATGCCTAATCTTCCATTCTATAACGACACCAACAGTGCTACTAGCTTCGCTAATGGTCTTAGAAGCTTGGGCTCACACGACCACCCAGTCTTCGTTCCTCAGAGTGTGGAGGAGAATCTGTTCTACACCATCGGTTTGGGGTTGATCAAATGTCCGGGGCAGTCTTGTGGAGGTCCCAACGGATCAAGATTTGCAGCAAGTATGAATAACATATCATTTGTTCCGCCAACCACTTCTTCCATCCTTCAAGCTCAGCATTTTGGCATGAAAGGAGTATTCTCCGCGGACTTCCCCGATAACCCTTCCGTGGGATTTGATTATACCGCACAGAACATCAGCAGAGACCTCTGGTCCCCTGTGAAAGCCACAAGAGTGAAAGTTCTTAAATATAACTCGACGGTGCAACTAATTCTTCAAGGAACCAATATATTTGCGGGTGAAAGCCATCCTATCCATCTCCATGGTTATGACTTCTACATCGTGGGAGCAGGCTTTGGCAATTATAACGCACAAACCGATCCTCACAAGTTCAACCTGGTGGATCCTCCTATGCGCAACACTGTGAACGTTCCAGTCAATGGCTGGGCTGCAATAAGATTCGTGGCTGACAATCCTGGTGAGCATTTAATTTGTTTCACAGCATTCCACTTTCCTTCTGTACTGGTGTCCTGAATATTGGATCCTACTTTGCGCATAGTGGTAATTATGGTGATCATTATTTATTGCAGGAGCTTGGGTGATGCACTGCCACTTGGACGTGCACATAACATGGGGATTGGCCATGGTGTTTGTGGTTAACAATGGACCTGACGCTCTTTTGAGTCTCCAGTCACCTCCCAGAGATCTTCCGCTATGCTGAGGAAAACTGTGATGCATAGCGATCCTCTATTGGTCCCACTTCATTCTTTTTCCTTCTCGTCACTTTGCTCCTTCCATCGTTTATGTCTATCTTGGGATCCCCACTTGTTATGACGTTCCGCGCCATTATTTGTATTCACATTCAGTGGCAATTCGTGGAAATTTTTATATCTAATGCAGTCACACGAGCATAATGTCGGGAAATGCTCCTTTCTTGTCACCAGTAAGTAAATGAGAATATTCTAATGTAGAAAAATAAATAAACATAATAAACAAAGCACAAAATCATGAGTTGAACGAGTTTCAGTGCAAGTAAATCATTCATTTTTATACAGTGGCCTTGGTATAAAAACGTCAATATTACTCATAACTAAATATTTATATGGAAAATTGTATAGACTCCATGGAGTTACCTCTGTTCATTGATGATTGATTTGAAAGCTGAATTAACAATTGTTCACACACTCAGCCTAATGAGCCAACTTACACTCATATGAATATCAATTATTATTACCTATGAGCTTATTAAATTATTCTATCATACATTCGTGTTATTAACCTATGAGTAATACTGCCAATTAAACTATAGTTGAAGCTTGTGCAAAGAGTTTTGTGTGGAGAGATTTTTGCTTTCATAGTGTGGAGCATTCCGCACAACTTTTAATCAATTAATTAGCATACAAATAGAGGAAGAGACTATGCTACATTACAACTATAACTCTTGTTTAATATATTATATGGAAAGAACATATGTTGCATTTTTATAACAGGTAAATAATTCATTAAAAAATTAAAATATTTTAATAAAAGAAACTTATTATATGTTAGTAGTGTTTTTATATATATATTTTTGAATTAGAGCAAATTTTTTTTTGTATTAATGTGAAAAATATGTGTTTGGAGACACTCCCATATAACAGAGTTTAGAAAAACAAAATCTTTCTCCCATTAAACTACAAGAAGATATGAGAAAGGGAAGGGATAGCAATAATGGCCTATTCAGATTCTTCAGAAGGAAGAACATTTAAATCTATGACACACCCCATAGCTAGAGAAGAGGAGTATGCCGAGGAAGAATCTTTGTGATGGAACTAACCTGAAAAATATTGGAGATCCACTAATTATTGTTGAAGCGTTGTCGGCTTCTCTGCAATGGCCTACATTTTATCCTCCGTTGAGTTGCCAATGCATCCATAATGGCCTGCATTTTTACTCTCTCTTTGATAAATAATTACATAGCCACAATTAACGAAGATGTAGTTTGATTATATTGGAGTTGAAGATGTAGAATGTCTTGTAGTTGAGAAAGGGCCTTTTCCCAATCTAATTTCTACATATTAAAGAAGGCAAAAAGTAACTCTAAAACCAATTGCACTATAAGCCACCATGTTATCACGCCAATTGGGACTACTCCACAAAGGTGGCCTAGAAAGGACCCTTAATGCACCACTAAATCCACTCAAGGGGGGAGTGAAGCGAAAACTAAGGAGACAAAA
This sequence comes from Pinus taeda, assembly GCA_000404065.3. NCBI lineage: Eukaryota > Viridiplantae > Streptophyta > Pinopsida > Pinales > Pinaceae > Pinus > Pinus taeda. The sequence goes on along the minus strand of APFE031296390.1, from coordinate 1,972 downwards.
TAAACCCCAACACCAAGATAACAATTGATAGACCACAATACACATGTTAAGCACCAATGATGCTATAAGCCACTCCACTTCCACAACCCCTCTCAAAGTTCCATATAAATCCCCGACTATTACTATCTCATGAAGACCAATTGTTGAAGCTTTTATAGAACCATGAAACTGAGTGGGAGGGGATGGGGAGAAACCAACAAAAAGTAAACCCAGGTGTTGGGACAACATTTTATTATCAAAAGGGTCAAATTCCAAATCCTTGGAGAACATTAATCATACCAAAAGACAAATTTCCTTGGAAGGCCGAGATTGATGGGGGTTCCCTGAAAACACCCACGAGGACATCACCTCGACCCTTGACTTCAACCCTGGCCCCAAAGGGGCACACAACATCCCCATAAGGAGAATAGGGTACACAATGAATATTTTCCCAAGGAAACCAACTTCAACAGTAGATCCCCCAACTTCCTCATAGAGCCAAAGAACCAATTCTAGACTTAAACTCAAATTTAAACTAGAATCGAGGCTGCGAGGACCTATGGAATAAATTAAGAAAAGTAATCATACCTTAAAGTGGATGTTTACTTATAGGTTGACTTGATAGATCCCACACGGAGCTCTAGAGCCAAGAAATCCCTCAAATTTCAAATCGTTTCTCCCCCCATTGTGCAGAATGGAGTTGGGATTTCATTTCCTACATTTCCACTATTATGGAGCATTTTGTTTGTAGATCTAATTCATGCGAGAAGTATGGTGGTAGGCTATATCCCCTCCTACCGTGGGAACCAAATCGCCAATGATTGCAAAATGAATGCCACACTAACCTTCCCATTTAGAGAAATGAATCTCACCATCTTGGTTCTAAATTTGTGTTGTCTTGGAATTGCAACACGTGCAGGGGGAAAGTCCTCATATCACAATATTTTCCCGACCATGTCTTGGAACTGCAACACGTGCAGGGGGAAAGTCCTCGGATCATAATATTTTCCCGACCATGTCTTGGAGCTGCAACACGTACAGGTTGAAGTCCCCATATCACAATATTTTCCTGACCATTTACAACCTATGATCCATTTCCTTTTGAAGAATGGGTGTGGATATATCGGTCCCCGCCCAAGCCCTGAGTGAGCCATTGAAATTTCATGGGATAGGAGAAATAAAAGTTGATCATTAACTATTAATGACCCCATATAGCTTAACTTCTTAGTTTTCATTGTGTATGTTTTGATGTTGTTATCCTTAAAACATGATAATATTGATATTTAGAGAATTGAGAAAGAATACTTATAATCCTCCCAATAATTATATTAATTATATTAATTGGAGTCCCCTATGATTAAAAATTAAAACATTGGATATAATCGCTTTCCTGAAGCAATGAGGGACCTTGAAATAATGCATACCCTTCCACTTGGTGGTTAGAAGCTGTCTCCAAACTCCAAGCAAAAGTTGTTTGGATTTTTCTTACGAAGTTGAAGATAATCCCCCATCTCCCATCTAGTGTTTTTATACACCTTAGATTTAGTGAATGTACTCAATTCTTCAATAATTTGATATATATGACATAGGTTGAGCCTTATGTACATAAAACTCTCAAATAATAAAATATTAAACAATGATATGTACATAAAAATATTAAATAATAAACTATTAAACAAAACTATAGACTTCTCACTCATCTTTGTTGATAAATATTAAGAATTGTTGTTTTATGTTTTGTTTAAAACACATTAATGTTGTTGTATTATTATAATATACAAATATTTAAGGATATATTGATTTATAGCACTAGATTATTTATTAATTTAACATTATTTATAAAATATAAAAAAATTTTATAAAATAAAGATTTTTAATGATCTATATATTCATTTAATAATTTTTTTTTTTAAAGTAATTTGAGAATAATAATTTACTTTATCTAATTTGTAATTTTTTTATATGTAAATATATCACCAAGTTTTTAATATTT
>APFE031296388.1:265200-290305 GCA_000404065.3 Pinus taeda | reverse complement strand
GAAATTCTCTTAATTTTAACAGGGTACGCAGGCAGCCTGTTTAACCAGGTGCATGCACGCTCTGTGTACACAGATACAGTGCGCACAAGTACGCACTGTGTCTAACTCAGAGGGTGCGTACTTGTGTAAAACAAAGAAAACCTAAGTTCTAATTCGACTCTAAGCTAAGGCACCCAAAAACACAGTCAAGCAACCAAAAAGCAAAAGAAATAAGACTCTTTTCAGATCAAAGTAATAATCAAAGGAAAAATCAAACACATCAATGGATTCCCCAGCGGAGTCGCCAATTTGTCGTGCAGAAAGAGTTATTTTTGTGGACAAACCTAACCTCCCTAGGAGTCTAAGACTATCTAGTGATAAACAAACCAAACAAGAGCAATCCTTCTCTAAACACACATTATTCTATGAGATATCAAGTGTTTTCCGATCTTACCTTAGGTCCAACGCTTGTTGTAGCAGTCCAGCCTTGCTGATCCAGATAAGCTCCTCCTTCACTTTAAGACCTGCACACACTAACAAAGCAAACGATTACATACACCTGAATATTCATCATAAAACAAAGCATATTCATCACATAGACCAAGGAGTACATGAAATAATTCATTAACAACAAATCATTGAGAAGAATGGACTTATTTGTATTAAGGAAACAAAAAAGGAACCATTACAACCTGAGCCTTGGTTTTGTGCAAGCTCCTCCCAGGGTCCAACAAGAGATTTCCTCTACTTTGACAAGCTCACCCACTCCCAATATGGCAACAAGGAAGGATAGTGATCTCTCCTCACAAGTCAACAATGGAAGTCCTAATTCCAGCAGCATTTACCCTTTAGAATGTTCAGCTTTCAACCTCTCCCTCCTTTGGCCTAAGGCCTGTATTTATAGTATTCTAGAGGAAGTTATTCAGTTCCAACATCAATGGGATACTCCCTCTTTTGGATGGGGTAGCTCCTCTCTTGATGGGATAAGTTCCTCGATCATAGGGTGCATGAACCATCTGGAGGCGCTCAATACACGTCGAACACTCTTCTAGAAGGCTCTAGAAGTGACCACAAGTAACTTTTTAGAGATGCAACTCGCGCCTTTTGACCTTTACAGGGGTACACACCCAACCTTTAGCTTATAGAGCGTATAAATACACAGGTATAGTGTGTTTAGAGTGCGTACACGCAGGTAAGGTAGAGAGAACCTGCGTACCCAGAGATAAACATGTTTTTAAGTGACTTTCTCTCTTTTTAAAGTTTGACATGAAGAGCAAAGGTTTGAGGCTTGACAAGGAGGACAATATGGCTATTGATGGAGCCATATTAACTGCAGATAGCCATGGTCACAAATTTCAGTGTAACACCTTAGGAATTTCTTCCCAAGGCGAGTCGATACTTTGCAAAGAATCAAGCACAATATCTTCAAGAGAAGGGGCTGCAGATGTCTCTTCATTTATGTGATAGACCCTTGCTTTATTTTTGCTACTGAAGGTAAAGACTGAAAGATAGGGCACTGTGATAGGGAGCGAGTGTAAGCCCGAGTAAGTCTTCTAACTGGTTGTTCCTAAGTGACAGGGTACTCCCATAGTCTCTCTTCCTTGGGTGACCCAGAAATAAGACATAGGATGGTCTCTATTTCTTCGAAATGAGGCTCTTTCAAATGGGTGGAATGATCTTTCCAACCTCTACGATCCATACATTAATTGTTTTGAATCCATGCGTGGCATTTACAAATGAAATCTTGAAAATTTTTGGATGGAAATTCAGGCCCTCCTTCTAGCACCAATTTGTTGACATGGTGAGTTTTTTCTATATCAACAAGGGGAACTAACCTGATCACAAGCCACAATCAGACCTACTTTCATTTGGAATGGCTAGTTCCAGTGGGTTTTAAGGGACCCTGTAAACTGTTAAATGTGTTGAAAGATTGCTTCTGGGAAGAAGACTTCAATTACATCAACAAAATAAAACAACTAACCTCTATGTATTGAATCTTATATACACTTCTTCTAACTACTCTAGTCTATGTCCTAACTATCCTAATCTATCCCACAGGAGCATGACAAAGAGAGGTTAAACATCATAAATGAATTCCAAGTCTAAATGAATCAATTATTGGCTCACATATGAACAAGGCTACATTAATTCTTAATTGCAATCTAATCATTCATACAAGAATACACATTCCATTTTATGGAAGAAAATCTTGCAACTGATGTCCAACATAGTTTCAAATCAGGGACTACTTATGAATTAACTATGATGAAGAATTACATTCAGAAAACAAGGCTAATTATAAGTTGTATCATTATCAATGTGCACAAAAACAAAACACATTTGCATTTATGCCAACATCAACACCCTGTCTCAAAACACATGAAAGAAAAGGATCTTAAATCTGAAACAAAAGGCTCCTCATTGAACCAAAATAGTCTCCTTTATTCATAATAAATGAAAGCTATTTTCTGCCAAACAAAAAGCCCTCCTCTCCTATATGGAGGTAATATTTATGCCTCAGGCCCTAACTCTTTGTCTTCCCCTGTTCTTCTCAATACACCGATCAAAATACACAGAGGTAGAGTGATCGGTGTCACTGCTGGCATGTAGAAGGCATTTCTTGTCACTGGAGCACTTAATTTCCTGGGGAAATGAATAGATATTTATTAGAAGAGGATGATTGCGTGTCATCTCTTCATGATGAAACCTGGGGCAATTTCACCTTTGGAATAAACAGGCAACACCTGGAAACATGATCGCCAACGCCTGAAGCTAAATCTTTTAAGTAAAATGTGTCCATATAGATAAATCTTCGTATTCGCTCCTGCATCTTTTATCTGGAGTCATACTTGAAGCTTATGCATGCACTCTTCGAACTTGCTTTCCTTCTCTCGGTCCTCGCTTGCAGATAACCAAAATCAGTCATACTTATATAAATGTAAAAAAAATGCTTTAAAAACACAAATCTTGCCTTCATGAAGCATTTATAACATCAAAAGGAACAAGCGTGAAAGAAACGTCCCCTGGTTTTTGACCCATGCCTTGATTAAGTCTCGCAAGCGAAAATCCGATTTACACTAAAAATCATTGCATGAAACCGAATTGGTTCCGAAATCCGGACTTGAAGGATTATAGATGGGAACCTATGCCTTATCGGGTATGTCGTATGGGATTTTCCATTAAAAATAGTGACCACAGCATTTTATTGAATAGATAAGAGTATACGTGAAAATCCACAACCGGGCCGAATAGTCAGACTTCAAAAATTATATACCGAAGCCCATAATTATCAGTGGGTCTACCATATCGCAAATCACTATATGTATAAACAACAAGCTTTGCCGATTGTGATAAGCAATTGGGGAGGCGGACCTGATATGCATATGGGCTATGGTTAATAATCCTTTCGGATCCGCAATAGAAGCCTCCCCTTTGAAAAACCCCGACTTCAATGTTTTTCGAAAAAAACAAGAATATACAGGACAACCCACGTCCGGCTGGACATGAAATATTATATACCGGGCCTATGATTATCAGTGGGTCCACCGTATCGCAAATCGCTATATATATAGCTCTTGGGTTCCACCGATCGCGATATGCGATTGGGGCTCTGGACCCGATAATATATATATTACGGTTAATAAAGTTATCGGGTTCAGAAGGTAGGTGTGCTTTTTATATATATAGCTTCGGACCCTGCCGATTGCGATATGCGATATGATTTTGGACCCGATAATAAATATATTGCGGTTAATACAGTTGTTGATTCTAGAAGGCATGTGCGCCTTTTATATATATAGCCTTAGGCCTGGCTGATTGCGATATGCGATGGGATTCCAGACCCAATATTTATATAATATGTTTAGTAAATTCATCGGGTCTGGAGTATAGTGGTACGCATCATGCCTTAGTGTTGATTCCAATAGGTGGGAAGGGGTGATTTATGCATGTTTGTGAAGGGTTTCCGCTATAAAGAGCTATGAAGGAAATAATGATGTGATAGAAGGTTTCGTGGGTTGAAAAAGTCTCGATGAGGATGTGAATGAAGGGCTTAGAGAGGGTTATGGATGAATCGTGCAGCAAGGGTTTATTAAGGGGCCTCAACCATTTAAAACTAAAGATTTGACTTGGCAAAGAGTTAAAATCCCTGGGATAAAACAAATCATTTGTAGAGCTGAAAGATGAACTTTTAGGGGACCCATTCAAAATTTCTACCAAGGCAGGTTTTGAGAGGGTGGTGGTTGTGGCCACAACAATACCTTGGTTCTTGCAAACATCAATGGCAAGTTTCCTCACTCTTGGTAACAATTTTTCGTCATTGGTTTTTGTCCGAAATATTCTATGTGATGTTTGACATCAACGCATTTATTCACACCATATAGATTATATTGTAGTACCTTGAGAGCCATTAACATCATCGATGGTTTCTCTCATGTTTGTTAATGACTTACATCAATGGCTGATAATCGTATGGTGTCTAGCATGTTCAAATTGAGCTCATTGATTCACATGGTTAGACTCATACATTGGTTGGTCATGTGATTGAGATAGAAGACCCTAAATCTAGTTTCATCCATTAGGGTTGTGATTTCAGGAACAATACAAGATCACAATGTATTATGGCTATGGTCGTATATAAAATCATCTAGTCATGGGTCCACCATCAATCATCTTTGGACATGTATTTTGATCATTGTACATGTAATGTTAACTTATATGCTGAGTATGGGTATTCATCCCTTAGAAAATATGTCATGATGTAAATGTATTGAAACAGATTATGATCTCACCAGTTGTTCTTGATCCTGACTTGTCACAAGGTAAAGCACTTCATTCATCAACTACTATATCTCACTTTGCACTTTAGGAGGAAATATGTTATAGTCCATTTTGTCACTTAAGCATGACTCTTTCTAATCCCTAAGTTTCTACTTGAAAATGCTTAATTTCAGTCAATTTAAGGACAAATGCATCCTAGCCCCTCATTGGCTAGCGTTGACTACCAGGTTTCCCTACTCCACACCTGCGCGGATCACCAATAGATTGGTCAATGTTGGTAGTGCATTAATTCTAAATATTCGGCAAAAACAAAAGGGAATCCTTAAGCTTCCTCTTCCAGCAGCTTCGAGGATCTGTTGTAACTATTTACCTCAAATAAAACTCTCAAATCATATTCTATCCTACATTAGAGTTTTCATCCCTTATCCCTTGAGCTCATCCTCCCATCAAGAGGGGATCTCAAGCCCATATTGATAAAAAGTATAAGAATTCATGAACTACCTTCTTCACCTATATATTTACGGCCATCCATAGCCAAGGGCTTACATTTTGGAGAGTGATTCTACCCTTATGCTACTGATGTGAGATATATCATTCCATGCATTAGGGTGGCTAGAGGTGCACTTTGTGGCAAGGAAAGGAAATGTAAACTTGGAGGAGATCTTCTACATGATCAACGCCTATTTTTGGTTTTAACTCACTCCATTTCTATTAATCCAAAGGGTTTTGTTTTGCCTATATATGATGTTATGGTTTTATATACTTCAATAGCATGTTGATCTATTTAATAAAGGTATTAGATGATGCCACATAGATCCCATAGATCGTTGATGTGTGTTGTGTGACTATGTAAGGTCTGATTATAATGATCGAAGCTAGTATTAGATCATACAAGCCAAGGAAGGAGAGAAACATACACTAGATTCCACGTAGGATTCATCTCGTTATCTATTTAGTTTAAGGAAAACATTAGTCCCTTTCTATTTATGTTTTTCTAGGTGAGTCCGCAAGGCATAGGGAAGATATTTCTGTCTGCAATCATAGATTCTGTATAACAAGAGGTTGGATTGTTACTGACCAAGGTGATAGAGTGTGGATGGTACATGATGGAAGATCAGTACAAAAATGCGTGTATGAATATTTCCTCTGAGTGGCAGGCTATGTTGAGGAGAGTAGATATGGTTAGTTAGGTAGTTAGAGACTAGCGAGCTCAGGGAGTAGCCCCACTAGCTTAGGACCTTCCAAAGGATAGTGATTTTTAATTGGGGCATATGTGCCTCCATTTTTGTATGTATGGTGATAGCATTTTATGGACATGCCAAATGTATTTAGAGTAGTGGAATTCAAACACCATATGATGGATATTTCGATACATAATATGCTTATGCATCATTTCGACGATGTGGTTTGCCATTTATTTATTTTATGGACGTCTTCTTGTATATGCATGTGATAAATTCCAATCTAGAATTTTGTTTGTAATGGTATCTACATAGTTATTTTGTTCTCTAGGAACATGAATGAATGAAATGGATTTAAATTCACGTGCCAAAATATTAAGTCATAGCTATTTTCTATATAGGATAGGATTACGCACATGATAAACACCATTCAATTGCATGATGAGTAGCAAGGAATCGAGAAAAACATGGAGGTGAAGGATGCGATGATCAAGGGAATCAACTAACAAGCCTATCACTACATCATGTTTGGATTGATTATTGGTGGTAGATCTGATGCAGATGCCATTGGAGTGGAATGACAAATGAAAAGGGGATAAAATGGCCCAAGCTATCGAGGCTAGATTCTTAGAGAAACAACTCACACCATTGGCATAAACAATATATGGTGTGGATCATGGATTCATATGAAAGGAGAAAGAATAATACTAATGAGATGATGGGATATGCAAGCTACCTAAATGTAGAAAGAAAAAAAACAACACAGATTTCAATGGTAATTGCTAAGGGTATGATTTATTCAAGTAGAGTGCATTGTGAGGGTTGGGGAGAATCTCTCCCTCTAGACCCTCTAAAAGGTATGCCCCCTTTTGCAAACACTTACAAATCATATAAGGACCATGCTAGAATGATTCAAAATTCCCATGCCCTAGGACATCGTGAGATTGGGCATCGATAAGAATAGGGTCACCTTCATGAAAGGTAAGATGATTTATTTTATGATTATACTAGGCTTCAATGTGTTTTTCAACTGCTTCAATGGTTTGAAAGGAAACAAAATGGTCTTCAGTGGGGAGTTTTATCTTGATGAGCCCTTTTGTAAAGGTTGGGTGTGAGGGAGGTGTTCAACAACAAGGTGGATGGAGGGGATCTCACATTTTATTGGTAAGAAGCCTCCTCTCCATAAACAAGGTGCAAAGGAGTGAACCTAGTGGCAGTTTTGACAAAACTTCTATAGGCCCACAATGCAAGGAAGAAAATTAGATAGCAGTTGTTCTTGTATTTATTCACCACCCACTCAAGTATAGTTTTAAGGATGTTATTAAAAACTTTTACTTTTCAATTTCCTTGAGTGTAATAAGACGATGAATATTGGTGATCAAAACCAAATAGTGAGGATGTATCACACCAGATATCATCTTCAAAGTGTTGGCCATGGTCAGAAACCAATTGTTTTGGAACCCCAAATTGAGTGATGATATTGTTAAATAAGAGAAGGGCTACAGTAGCTACACTATTATTGAGCGTGGCCATGGATTCAATCCATGTGGTAAAATAGTCGACAACCACAATAATATACTTATGATTATTAGTAGATGGGGGTCAACACTCCATAAATTCAATGGCCCATTTACAAAAAGGACTGATTGTGATGACAATATGGCGGGGAGAAGGTGGAGCTTGTGCCTTTGGGGTGTATACTTGGCAAATGGGACATTGTTTAACTACCTCAATGAAATCTATGAATATGGAAGGAAACAATTATTTGGCATGCATGAGTTTCTGGAAAGTGTCCATTCCAGAGATATGTCCACCATAAGTGCCACCATTAGAGGTGTTGAACACTTTCTCAACTTCAGCATGGGTGAGACAAAGACGAAGAAAAATGTCGACACTGCAATGATAAAGATCGTCACCAATGAGGAGGTCACAGGGTGCTTGATATCAAATGCACAGTTGATCACAACGAGTAATATGGGGTGAAAATTTCTGGGTTTGCAAATAAGTGAGGATGTCGCCATACGAGGGATCATCAGAGGTTATAGTGAACAATTGTTCACTTGGAAGGTCATCATTTACCATCAGACCTTGCCTACCAGTAGGAAAGTTAGAGATGAATTCAGCAAAGTCTAACCCTTTCTTACTCTTGGGCATGACAAATTCCAAATCAAATTCCTTGAGGATAATGATCTAGCAGACATACTTCTCGTTGATGATTCATCGACTCAACAGGAAGGCCATGGGGTTGGAATTAGTCACAACCTTGGTGGTACATGTAAGGATATAATGGCGAAGTTTCTAAAAAGAGAACACATTATCCAAGGCTAAAATTTCTTCATGAGAGTAGAAAATAGGTGGTATTCTAAGATTCTTACTGACATAATAGATGACATGCTCATTTCTAGTTCCATGTTCTTGTATTAAGACCTAAACAACGGAATAGGTGGAAAATAAAACATACAAGATGAAGTCCCTCTCAAAGTTAGGTGGGATGATCAAGGGAGAAAAAGTTAGGGCACACATGAGGGCATCAAAACATTGTTTAGTTTGATCATCCCAAACAAATGTGATGTTAGATCGAAGGAGTCTCAGAAACCCATGAGTATTGGTGGCATAGTCAAGAACAAATTAGCGAAGAAAGTTATATTTTCCTTACAGGATTTGTAGCTAGCCAAGGGTGTGAGGAGGAGGAATTTCAAGAATGGATTTAAATTAAGAGGGTCAAGGGTGATACAATATTTGGACACAATGAAGCCCAAAATCCATCCAAGAGGAACACAAAAGACACATTAAAGGAGATTGAGGTGAATGTTATACTTGTGACATCAGAGAAATATGGTATGCAAATCATTAAGGTGTTGTGACTAGTTTGGAAAGAGTTGTTAGATCGTCGAGATACACAATGATAATGTGAGTTAGGTCATGAAAACAATAAGGCATGGCATGCTGAAAAGTGACCACAACATTCTTTTAACTAAAAGGCATGACCTTATACCTAAAAGTTCCCCATGAAATAGTAAAAGCCGTTTTAAGTTGATCAACAAGGCAGATATATATCTATTTGTACCCCGAGAATCCATCCTTAAAGGAAAGGACCTCATATCCTACACACTCGCCAATGATGTTCTTGATGAAAGGTGTGAAGAAATTGTCTTTGGGAGAAGCTTTGTTCAGACCATGAAAGTTCGTATAGACACGAATGGTTCCTTTTTTATTTAGAATGGGAACAGGGTTGGACACCCATGTGGTGTACTCAACGGGATAAATGAATCCATCCTACATGAGCTTATAAATTTTGGCTTTAATAACATCACATTTGGAAGGATGGATATGTCTTTCCTTCTGGCAGACGAGAATGACATCGGGCCATGTGTCAATATGGTTTTCAACAATGAGAGCATTAAGTATGGGCATCTCAAAATAAGATGAGGTGAAAAAATCACCGAAGTATTTGAATAACTTAAGTGTAAGCTTCAATTTCATCCATGGTACATTGTGCCCCTAAGGTAGAATTTTCTTCAACCCTTGGTTTTTTCGAAATGTTAATCTTGATGATAGGGGAAATGTTGGCCATATTACCTTCTTCGAAAGCATCTGTTGTAGGAATGGTATTTTTAAACCAATCAACCTCATCTTGGATGATGTCTTTGGAATCCATAACATATTGATTATGGGTTTGTTACAGAAGGAAGTACACATGATAGTGAATAGCATCCTAAGGATAATTAGGGGTTGTCATGGATTCTATGATGTGTTCACCAAAATGAAAGATAGGATGGGAAGAAGAGGCACCACATGATGAAGAGGAACTACCTAAGGAATTTTCATGAGAGACAAGGTTCACATATTCATCATTAGAAGGGTATGACAAATGACTACTGGATGTGACATCTACTGATGTTGAGACTGGAGTTTCCTCCAAAAATGATTCAAAAGAAGACCAATAGGGAACTCCTAAAGAGTTTGAATATAACGATCCCAGGGATGATGACATGTAGAGATTAAGGACTCAACAATATGTTGCCTTTACATCAGGAGGAGGAATCATGTTGGTGGGTTGAGAAACCTCCTATCTTGGTGAAGTGGTGGGAACAAAACCTGCAGGTAGAGGGGAAGTGGAATCACTATGAGTGACATATAACTCGTGAAGCACTTAAAGTATATCAAGAAAATATTCTAGACGTGGACATTGATGGGAATAATGTCCATACTTATCACACAAAGAAAAAAGATGTTTCATGCATAAGGTTTTGTTCTATTTTGTAGGTAACATGGACCTAAGGAATGTTAGGGATTGGAAATATATCAGAGACTACATTCTTAATATGAGGGAGCTCAAGAAAATTATTAGTGGCATTCCCAACAATCATACAAAGCACATGGAGGATAAAGCTTAGTTTGCTTGGGAGGAGTGTGAGTTGCTTGGGGTGCCTTGTCTTTGTTTCCATTTTTATGGGATTTGTCCCTCCTCGCCAGAATATTTTGCAATAAGGTTGGATTCCTATTAAGGTTGCTATGGAAGTGAAGTAAAGGAAGGTGTGGTAAGGACTGTTTGGACTAAAGTGAAATATGTATAAGGTTTGAATTGGATGGGAGGAGTGTTTGCAAGAGGATCAATGTACCATATTGGGATCCCCAAAGTGATGTTAGGAAGACTCAACATAGCCATTATAGCAGTGGAAAATATTCTTAGTGGCAGGAATAAGAAAGGTATTTGATCGAAGGGGTAATGACCGGGAGGAACTACTCCTTGATGGGAATGACACGGGGGAACTTTTCATTATTTGAAAAGACCTAGAGGGACACTAGCTGAAGGGAATGGGCCTAGAGGAATTGTTCCTGAAGGATGAGCTAAATCTTGAGTAGGGGGTTACAAAGGAGATGGATGCTGGGAAGACATACTAGATTGCTTGTCAACGGCCTGTGACACTTGAAGCATGCAAAAAATTAAAGATCTAGGCTTAGAAGGAGTATCTGATGGGCCATACTAAGCCCCAGGTAGTGTGGAAAATTTATAGACTCTAGGTGAAACATCGGTAAGAGGAGGAGTGGTCTCATTTCCAATCATCGATGAAATAATGGTGTAAGAAGAAGACTGAGGGACATAGTAAGTCAACTGATTGATGGTTACATTCTTTCCATTATGAGGGAAGCACATCGCGAAAGATAGAGGATCTGACAACTAACACTACATATGTGCAACTACAACCCAACAAGATGTTATAATCTAAAGGGGCATCAACGACTTCGATATAAATCAAGACCATATTGCCAACAATAGTGATGGGGTGGTTGTGATATAAACTGAGGGGTTGCGAGTGGTGATTTTCCCAAGTATAAAGAGTGATAGTGGATGATGACAAGTTAGGGGAACCAAGCTACTTCTAGACAATAGAAGCCATCACATAGGTGGAGGCACCATAGTCTATTATCCACTAATGAATAGTGGCATTTTTTACGGAGACTGAATCTGAGTCAGGATGGGGGAGATATTGTTGATTTAAAATCAGTCGTGTTGCAAATATTTTTGATGAAAATTCATGGACAATGTCTTGAAAAATAACCCAATTTAAAACAAACAAAAAAAATAGTCGAATAGGATTTCGGATAAGGGAGATATCACTAATTTAAAATAAACTATTTTTTCAGAATTTTTGTGATTGCAGGACAGTTCCAGTGCACATCTAAGTTTCCAAAGTGTCCAGATATGGATTTCAAGCACATGGGAAGATGCAAAATGGTCATTCTATTTCCCAGAACATGTTATAATGAATATCTTGAGTTATATTGACCATGTTATGCCCATTTTAAATTAGTTTTTTTTATATCTGGAGAAGCATTCAGAGCAAGTTCACTTTGGAGACATGCCTTCCCACCCCGCTTTTGTAGGCACCTACTTCACATTCATTAGTTTCAGCATAGTCATCTGGCTTGGGCTCTTTGGATATGTGCCCTCCCACCCCAGGATATGTAAGCACCTGCTACTTCATCAACAATCAACATCACGGGTATGGGTCAACGACACAAAATCATTACCATCAAAGTCCATTTTCTAGGTCGCACACTATTAGTATCATAGTTGGTCACAAGAATTACATGCTATCTCTATCCCCGGATCTTCACTTTTCATGGTTATGGCCCATCCAAAAACCCACACTTCAAAATATTCTATATGCTAGGTTGCACATTGTCAGTATCATAGTTGGTCACAAGCATTATAGGGTATCATTATCTGCAGATCTTAATTCATTAGGGTTATGGGTTAACCACACAAAAACATTCTCTTTAGTAGCTCTTAATTTTCAAAAAAGGCTTCTTAGGAGGGAACTTCACATAATGGGGACCATTGCCTCTTAAGGAGGGAGGAATGATACAAATGTAAATAGGCATCCACCCATGATATTCATTGACCCATTGTATCTATCCACTCATAGAATATACCCATGATATTGTAAGTGGCATCCACCCATGGTATTGTAAGTGAGATCCACCCATGGTTTTCAATCACCCATGGTATCTAACAACCCATGGAATTTCCCTGTGGTATTATAACTAAAAAAATATTATAAGTAATAGGTCACATTTTGTAAAAGGAAATATTTTCCACCACAATTTTGCTTTTATAATTGTTCTTTATTTTAATAAAAAAATTCTTCGTGGTTTTGTCTAAATTAATGTGTGTTCTACTATTTTCTTCTCGCATTTCAATTTTTCAAATCTTGGGGGCCTACCCCCAAGATCCAGATCAACAAAACCCAAAGAAAAAAGTAGATATTTCCTTTGGGATGGGAAAATATATAATATTTCCAACATCAAGATAGTGGCAAGAGACTACACCAATTCATCTACTATATTGCATGTATGGACAGCTTTGGAAGAAGTGGAATTTTGATGTATTGGAACTTTGGTGATATTAGGGTGAACCTCTACCTTAGGATGAGGTATCTGTAAGGAACCATTTGGTGATGATAGGGGCTCAATGGAACTTCTGGGTGTGGAATTAGTCACTGACTTATTAGGACGATTTTCATATTGGCATGACCGAGTGTGGAGGTTGATGCCTTCGAAATTCATCATGAGAATTTGGTAATTATTTTTTCCAGATTGTGAAGGTTGAGGGGCTAAAGGATTCTAGGGCTTAGGGATCCACCTATTCTTAATGAGGGAGATTAGTAAGTGTTACTAGCTGCAAATAAGAGGGAGGAGGAGGTGGATCCATGCATTGAGGTCCTCTAAAATCAGTTGTTTGAGCTTCCTATTCTTGACGCATCTAAGGTAAAAGGAGACATTCATGTGCATAATGGTTAAAAGCTCCATAGCAAGCACAAATTTTATTATTTCTAAGAGCCTTTCTCTGCTTGGGTTATCCGCCCTATTGCTATGTTGCGGGACTAGATTGGTTTCCCTTATTGCCCTTAGGTTGTCTACCTTGGTTCTCTTGGTTACCTTGAGGTTGCTAGTTTTAGTTACCCTTCCCTTTAGTCCTTCTCTTAGGGTTAGGAGGATTTGTAACACTCTACTGAGCATAAACTTAAGTCTATGGAGGCAGTTTCTACTATGGTGGAGGAGTTGGATGAATGGAAGGTTGAGGCACTGGCGTCATTGGGGCTATAGTGCTAGGTGGTGCATATGGTTAATAAGGATTCATGGAAACATTTTGATAACTATGTCGATAAATATTTGGCCCTAGCATCAACTGATATAGATGGAGAAATGCATATGATGTGCTTGTACCTTGGTAAGGGTTGACACACAAAGGATTTGGAGGGGGTTAGGTGTAAGTGGAACTGGTCCCCCCTGGCGTTGACCATAACTCATAGGAGGTTGAGGATATGGTGATATGTGATGGTGATAAAGATATCCAATGATATCATTAGTGACATGAGATGCCCCTAATGTAGAAGCGGCACCAGGCAGAGGCAAATCATGGATGATAGTGGAAATATAAATTGACTAAGCATAAATAAGATCATATTTCAAGGCTATCTGGAGGGCTTCTTCCTCAGCCGGAGGGGAGTTAGAGGAAACATCTTTACCTATGGGGGTCAATGGGGTTCTAAAAAACTAATCCATGTACACATGGTCTTCAAACTCATGGGCTTTACAAATGCTCCTCATTCTACACCATTTTTCGATGCAGTCATAAAGGCAGGTCGTAGAAGTTTGACGAAAATAGGTCAATAGTTCGATACCATTTTCTTATCAAAGAGATAATTGGAAATATGAAAGAAAGTAATTGGTAAGAGTCACAAAGGTGAAATGGGAGGCATGTATTTGACCCACATACCATTTGAAAGTAGCTCTAGTTAGGGTGCATTGGAAGAGATGAAGATAAATGGAGTCTTCAGTAATGGAATTTGATGAACACCACATGTGGAAAGAGCGAACATGATTGGTGGGGTCTTCTCTAGGATTAACTTCAAAATTGGGAATGTCTAAGGGAAGTTTGGTTGGAATGGGAGGCCAAATATGATTATGGAGAAGAGGATTGTTGATGATCTAGATTAAATTAGGGGTGATCAAACCAACCATATAGGGAAGCAAGGGTGGATTAGTTGCCATATCTCAAGAGGTTCCACTTGTGAGGTTACCTTAGCTACCACTTGGATTTCCACCACCAACATTAGTGTCTGAAAAGGTGATGATGTTGGGTTTGGAAGATGCGAAATTAGAGGTATAACTAGAAGAATTAGAATAACTAGAGTTGGTATGCGAACTCAATGGAGGACTAGGTAAATGGAACCTTACCTTTGAGTAGGGGTGAGAGGATGTCCTAAAGGAATGTGGTTGCCAAGGCCACAACGTATCTGCCAAAAACACCTGAGGGGAACAATGGTGTCAAGACAAAGATGAATTAAGAGGCTAAAAGGTGATGAAAGGTAAAAAAGAGTAACAAACAACAAGCAAGCACCTAGTGCAGTGGTGCCAACTGTAAACTAACTATAAGGATACTCTAGGCTAATTCAAGGAAACACAACCTATCAAATAAAAAATGACCTCTAGCCTAAAGGTGATATAAATCCATAAACAAGTCTTGCTTCTAATGTTTTAGATGGAATTCCAAGAGATTTCTTACTGGAAGGTATCTAATCCCCATAAGGAAAGTGGTATAAAGAAATGTAGGGTAGAGGATCAACTGGTTGCCCACAGCTAGTCCTATAGGATTATTTCCTAAGATTGACCACTAAGGTTACCTTCATCCCATAGGGGAGGTCAAGTCTTAAGCTTCTTGGTGATCAACCATGACAAGTGATTCCCTACCACGAGTTGGGTAGCCTTGTGGAGAACCACTAGCATGGTGACCTAGCCTAACCCCCTTTGAATTAGGTTTCTGACATGCTCCAACTTTATACCATGGGATGGTGAAGGATTTTAAGCTCCATAAAATGTCAAATTTCTATGTCTCAATGTAAGAAAACAATGTGTGTTATTGGAAGCCTATCCCACTGATCCTAAACCTAACTACAAATATTGTTTTTGCGTTAGTGCACAAGTGGGCTTAATCTATGTGATTTAAGTTATTATTATGGTTGAGGGTTTCAAGTCTTGGATTAGAGGTTGTAACCAAGATCATGTTCGCTTAGGGTGTGCTTGTGTGAAAAACGTGTCAAGTGGATGAGTTAATTCAACATTTTTTGATGATGCCAGTACTATTGAAAATAAAGTGCATAAAATATAAAATAGTATTGAAAATGAACAATAAAATTAACAACAAACTCAAGCACACAAAATACGAACGCGAGAAGGAAAATTAGTAGTGAAAATGATGACAAAAAAGAAATTTGAAGAAAAAATGGCCAAAATATTCATTGTCTAAGGGACTCAGTTATAAAGGAATTGTTTTGCTAAAAGTGATGCAGAAAACCAACAAAAAAAGAGGTGGAAATACTAGAAATTGGAAGGACACATGTTCAAAAATAAGGATGCACAAGGGGATCCTAAATAGGGAAGACAACACAATATTCTAAAGGGAATAAAGTGCTATAAAATCCAATCTAAAATGACTGCAAAATAGTGGGAAAACTATTGACAAACAGTGGTTGAAAATGTTGCACACTAGAATACTCACTTCAACAATCCTTCTCGCAAATGATAGAGGTGTACTTTAAACCCTAGTGGGGTATTTCCTTTGTCAATGAGAAAATACTAAGTGGATCCAGGTGTAGAGGTGACTCAAGAAAGAATAGAAACCCTTCTTGACATACATGCAATAATCTTGGCAAAAACTAGAAACATTGAAATTTTTTTATGGAAAAATGCAGAACACAGTTTCTGACCTAGAATGTGAATCTAGGTGTGAAAGTGCATTAGGAGGTAGAAAAATGGGCCAAAAAGTGTGCTCTATTCCAAATTCTTGTGCTCAGTCAATATGACCTAGCTTGTGTTGTCTCTTATTTGGTTGGTAACTTTGATGTACGGAAAGATGAAAAGCCCCATCAGAAATAGATTTTCTTTTTGAAAAGAGAATATATCTAAAAATATAAATTGAGAGGAATAAAAATTCTAGAAAAACATTGAAAATAGGTTAATCAACAGTCACCAAGGTTTTTAATCACTACACTAATGAAGTCGGCATTTGTTAGTGTAATTTTTTTTTCAAGTGAGCAAAAATCCCTTACTTAAATTATAAGTGACTTATAACCCTAACAACAGAACATGGTTGTGTCTATGTTTCCTATCTACAATAAAACATAAGAAAAACCTTGCAACAAAGAGAATATGAAATTAAAAACATATAAAAACAAACATAAAAGTGTATCAACCCAGTGGATAATATGAATAAGAAATATTATTAATAAAAATGATACACTTAGTGAAGAAAACTTATAAACTTGGGTTTATAAATCCCCCTCCGTGGGATGGGTCCTTCTTTACCTTGTGCTTCAACAACGCCATTCTCTCTCTCAATATGAGATATGCAATGGTCATAAAAGAAAATAAATGATGCTTGAATTCAAGTGAGAGCTCGCATGCTATGATGCAATAATGGGGATGATGAAAATGGTCATGTTGAATAATGGAGAGAAAACCCTTTATTTATAACAAAATATTAGAATATATTGAGAATTAGAAAATAATAAAATATTATTGACTAAATAAAAATCTAGTCATTGTGGATATTTTAGTATATTATTTGAGAGGAAAAATATATTCAAAAGGGTAGAATATATTTATTTAAAAAATGGTTGAAGTAATTAACAAATAAAAATGATTTATTATTCACTTTGTGAAAATTAAGAAAATTATGAATTTGAAATAATTACTAAATAATGATTTAACAATTATCTAAAAAGGAAAATATAGAATAAATAAGGAATAATAAATAAATAATGATTTATTTAATTATTCCAAGGTGATTAAGTCAAAAGTGATAAGAAATAATTATCAAATAATTATTTAATAATTATTTCTAGAGAATATTAAATAAATGATAATTTATTTAATTATTCTCATGGCATTTTTCAGATTTTAATGATAACTAATTTAGAAAAATGGTTTACTAAATTATTTCCTATGATTAAAGTGGGTTTTACCATGGTAAAATTAATCCCACATCATTTATTTCGATCCACCTAGTAAGAAATAATGTGAATATTTTTTGGGTGATAACAAGGAGGTGGTGGTGGAGTGACAATGACAACTGCTTTGAATTTTTTGTGTTGGTCATGACCATTAATTGAAGGGATCACTATCAACCATTAGATCACCTTTTCATTGTAGCATGGCCATATTAACATCCATTATTTACTCTAGGCCCCCCAATTGCATTGTGAATTGATAAAGGAGGGGAGTGGGTCTGAAACCAGATAACACCACTATTAAAACCATTGGTTTAGGTGGTGGTATTACCATGGAACCTTGTCCAAAGGAAATACGGTGTGACATCGACTACAAGTAGGGAGATGGTGGAACAACGTGGGTACTAGTTAAAGTACATGTGGACACCACATGGTATCTTGGAATTAGTATAGCTTTAAAGGGCATAACTTTCAATTCAAGGGTCAAATTATGGTACAATTTATATCATTAGAAGCACTTGCCAAGTTAGACACGAAGGTGGTATTGGAATTTAACTTTGCAATCTATGTAAAAAAGAGGATTTTATAACCCCATATTCATAGTAGACCTCGGGGTTAGGATATATCATAGTGTAACGCCACCTACAACTAAAGGTAGAACATGGTGATGGTAGGTAGTGTTACAGATTGGAATTCCCCTCCTCCTTCACAAATAAGAGTGCCATTGGTATCATTTGAATGTGAATATTTCATATTAAGGCGTTTATCATCAGGAATAGGGAGAAAAGGATATTTAGTCTGTGATTGCGATATGGGCTCCATTACTAAGTATTAGACAATAGTTATGGAAGGGAAAAAGTTCCCTTAGGCCCTAAAATCCCTTCTAAATTTTACGATCCATGAATAAGGGATTAAACCATCTCACAAATATTATTTATGCTATCTATCACCTCCATTTATATTTTCCTAGATTTTACTCAATGAAAAAGGTACTATTTTAACATAGATCCTACCTCAGGATCTACCTGAATTTAGATAAATGAAAAGATCAATTTTAGAAAATTCCTTACATAAAATAGAAGAGAATAATAAGAGAATAAACTTTCCTATCCTGACATGTCATTCTAGATTGTACATTTGTTTTAGAATTTGAATATGTTTCTCCTCACTTGTAGCCCAATTTGATCGCCTTGCAAACTATTCTACTTCTATAAATCATACCTCACATAAGCCTTTCTCTTATAACTACTAGCCTTTTTAACTTATTCTACACTATATATAAGCCTATGTATGTAAAAATACTTATATATATCTTAATACTTGTACATAATCCTAAACAACACTAATAGCATTCTAAGTTAAATAAATGAAATAACATGATCCATAAACACATAATAAGGTGAAAGGGATAAAAAATAGATACATGGGGGTAACTTCTTAAAGACTACCTAAAGTGGATTCTATTTTAAAACATAATTCTTTTTATAATGATAATAATCAATCACTTAGGGATATGACTATTTCCTTATTTAAGACATTCACATGTGGGAAATACTATTGGGATTCAAAAAAAAAATAATATGGATATATCATTCTACCAATATTTTTTACTATCATTAATCTCATTAATTTTCAACCCTTGGATATATCGGACTCCCAAATCACTTTTCCACTTCCTCATAGCTCTCCACCCAATATTAAAATTAATCATCCATCTTTATCCTCTTAACATTCCTCTTTCTTTTAAATTCGTTTGATAAAATTGGAAAATAACTTATATTAAAGTTAAACATGAAACCTATTCCTATTTTTTCTAGGATTTCCCATGATTTTAACATATATGAATTCACTTAATATAAAACTTTAACATAAGCATAAATTCAATATAATTTTACATTTGTCAAAATGATTTTTACTCTCAAATAAAAGAATAACCTAATTATCATAAAGAGAGGAATGTAAAGTGTAAATGTTTGCATGGAAAATTTTACATCCAAGAGTATTTCAAGAAAATGTTGATGTAACCAACTAAGAAAATGAGATAAGGAATAAATTTGTTTCATTTTACGTTGAGCATTATGTAAATTTTATGAAACGAATCCTCAGTTTTTATATGATCCAGGGAGGTGGATTAGTGCTAGATTAATTGATCTAAATGAATAATGGAGTATCATAACAGAGAGGAAATTAATGAGTGACCGTAAACTAAAGAATGATTAAAAGTGAAAGAATTATAATATTAAAAGATTAGTTTCATACGAGGAAATTTAGAAAACTATGTTTCCAATAAATAAAAGAGGTCAAAATAAAATTAGGGTTATCGTTAGATCTTTAGGTCATTATATCATGGGATAGGCTTTGGACGTGAAAACTTATTGTTTTAAAGGCATAGCATATATGTTGCAGTGACTTGTTTCATTATAACAATGACATTTTAATATATGCTACTATGTTTTATTGTGTTTTTATTTATTTTATATTCGTATTTATGGGTAAGTATGGATTATTTATGATTTGACACAAGCACTTTGTTAATCCTTCATACATAATTCAATTCAATATTTTTTTAAATATTAAAAAATTAAAAAATATTTAGAGTTATTTAAGTTGAAATTCTGATTTATTTCTTGCATATTAAAATGATATAGATACATCATATTTTATGATTTTATTGCACATTTTAATTAGATATATATACACTACCATGTTCTAATTTTTTTTTATATATTTTCATCATTATTATAAATTTTAGTTTATTTGTAACCATCCTATTTATATAGATCATGATGGATATTTGGAATTTACATTTTAGTAATTAATGATTTATTTATTCAACAAGTTTCCCATATTAGAAACCATGCCACCAATATTTTAATAAAACATTATTTTATTTATAATCTGACTTATCATTAATTAAAATATTATTATTACACAAGGAATACCCCCTATGGTTGGAGAGAGGTAGCCTCCAACAATATGAGAGACAACATCCTTTTTGGCAGCATTTCCAAGGAGAGAAGTGTAAAGATTTTGTTTTCCTAGTAAATGAAAAGGTATTAAATCTATGACCTAGTGGTGGAATGGAACACAACAACACAAACTTGGTTTATTTTAGAATATCTTTGTTTTAAATTTTGATGCAGGAGCATCTAGACTTAGCGAGCAATGTGAAAGTTTGTTCAAATGTTCTCACTAAACAAGTTGAATCTCATTGACCTGATTGGTCAAAAGCTAGTTTTAATAAGAGGGTTTGATCTCTCAAGAAATGAGTTGTATTTTATTATTGTAGTAGTTAGAAATTGTCTTATTTTAGGTTTAGAGATAAGTTGTTAGCATAGGTGTGAGGTAGAGATAGGAATTAGAAGATTTTATGTTAGATTGATTAAAATAGGGATTTATTTGTTAGACACAGTTAGAGTGATATCCGACTGATAAAGAAAAGAAAAAATGTAATGAAGAGAGAGAGAGAGAGGATTGAGTGGAGCGAAAGCAAGAATAGTGTGGATTGTATTTTGAAATAGAAGTCTTTCATTTGTGTAATCGGGCCAAGGCCGAGACTATGTAAGTATTTTATTGTGAATGAATAATAATGTGTGTATGATTGATTATCAATCTGTGGAAACCCTTGTGATGCTTTCGGATTCTTCGTATTCAGGCAGAGTGTTTATTCCCTTTGTTTCTATGTTCACGCCTAAATCATGTGATTGATAGAAGCCGAAGGATTTATCATAAAATGTGTTGTTTAATCCCAGCTGTTGGATCCTCCATATTGGATTGGCAAAGTTTCTTACATAGTTTTGGTTTCGCAAGCAAAAAACCCAACTTACACTAAGAATCGGTGCAAAACACAGTCGGATTTGAAATCCAAACTTCAAAATTTATAAACAGGAACCTATAACCTTATCGGGTTTGTTATCTAGGAATAGTATCCACTTGGATGCTGCTATTCCCACTAAGATGGGTGGCTATCTTAGAAACAAACAATCAAAGTCTATTGTTGTTTCCTTTTATGAAAATAGACGAGAGGAGGACCAAGAAGACCAACTGAGTCTTGCGCTTGATTTCCTCTCCTTCTTGATAGGCTTCGCCGCTTCTTCTTGTCTGCCTACTTCAAAAGAACCTGTGGAATCACAGCAACATATACTATGCAAGAAACAAGGATCTAAATTCATAAATAATACAGATCAGATGTGCTATTAACCATATACATGCATATAAAACAAGTAAGAAGAATATGGAAGAAACAAGAATACTTTATTCAGATGAAAAGTAACAAGAGGATTACAACCATGTGCCTACCCAGCATCATCCCCAGCTAAGAAGCCCTTCTTCAATCAAGCAGAGCTAGATCACCAAACACTGAATGAAACCAGAAAACCAACAGCACTTCTCTATAAGATACAAAATTCCAGCCTCTGGATCTTTGTGATGAGGGATCCATATATATATGATTACAGAGAGGTGAGTCATCTTCTGGGATCTTGATTAGTGTCTTCTCTCTGATAGTTCCTGCTTCCACTTGGAGAATGATAGAGTGGCAAGTGTCAGAGGGGAAGCTTCTAGAAGATTCCATGATCTTCCACCTCGCATTTTTGTCCTTGCCATTTGTCCATAACCGACCATCACACCCTACAGAGGAGTAAATCAGTATGCATCGGACCTTGTACAATGGGAAGGTGATATGCATCGCACCCTCTGCATTGAGCTTTCAGTATGGTCCCGTTTTGACCATTTATGAGCAGTTTTCAGTGGAGAACTTCTGGGAGATGATGTAATCAATCGACCTTGTTCCTTTAGGCAGTGAAGCAACACTTTTAGGGACTTTGGAGCCCTTAGTTTATGGACATTTATGATTGGGGTTGAAGTGCCCAAAAATGTCTATAACAGTTGCCCCCTAAAGCATGAGGTCATTAATCATTTTGATGTCGGGTGAAATGCTTTACTATGGGGATCCGAAGTTTTTCCGAGCTGGGAGGTGACCTGTAATAAGATACAATACAATACATTATTTTGACAACATTTTTTCATGATCTAGCTGAGGAAGGCATTCCCATGCTTAGCCTTATAAATTCATTTTCATGTACATAGGATAGACAACCGTCTGTGTGGAAGACTGATGATATGGACACATCATCCTTTGATTTGGATGATCATCTGTTCGGCAATAATGTAAATTCGATGTCTTTATATTCCTGAATATATCGCAGCCCGGATGGATGAAACTAGATACGGGGTTTTCAAAACTCGTTCAATCTTCACTCGGAGTACAAGTCGATCCATGTGAAAAATGTTCTAGAGTTGAACATGGAAAGACATCGCCTGATTACCAGCCAATGATGTAAGCTGTTAACGTGCGCGAGAGGAATCACCGATAATGACAATGACCCTCAAGGTACTATAGTACAATTCATGTGGTGTGAAAAGGGAGTTGGCGTCGAACACCACGTAAAATCTCTCGGTCGAAGGCCATTGATGTAAACCTGTCGCCGAAAGTGAGAAACTTGCCATTTGAGGCATGCAAGCTTCAAAGTACTGAAAGGGTTGTTCCTAAGTCAACTTCTTAGATAATGAGCTGATGTTGACAAGAAGTGACCTGTCGCAAGAGGGCCTTAATGAATCCCACATCAATGACATGGAACGAAGAAAATGATTTTGGAGGTGAAAACAAACTGACGATACATGGTTTAGGGTGGCGATCATGAAGGAATGAAGTATGAATGTATTGCAGTGGGTGAGACACAGGTGAATTGTCTGAATGACTTCTCTTGAACATATCGGCGACAATGACGATGGATTGGTAGCATTAACCACAAATATGGATGGTGTGACGGACCAATGGTAATGACTAGTGAACGGAACAACCCAACCCAGCATGGATGTGGAAGGAAAGTGTCATGTTCAAGAGCGACTTGCTACCAATAAAGTTTCTTCAAGTTTTCTTCCCAATTTTCCCCAGTCATTGCTGACCAATACCTCTTTATTTTTGTCAAGCTTGAGGAGGATAACATATGCTTGTTCTATAATCCGTCCTTCGGGCGAACCTGTCACTATACTTTAGTGAGCCTAGCGACAGTGAAACTCGTTCTCGTCCATCTGGATGAGTTTGTCGCTATTCTATTTTAACGAGCTTAACAACAAAGATAACTCGGTCTCTTTAAATTTTAGAGAGTCTGAAAGAAAGGGAAAGAAGACTCCAAATATTATTTTTCATTGTATAATCCCTTAAGTCCGAAAAAGCGTAAAATAATACAAAAGGGATGAATTTTCGATAGTTTTAACGAGCCGAACAAGACAAGCACTCGATCGTTTTGTGTAATAATCCCTCAGGTCCAAAAAGATTAAAATCTAGAGGAGGGGTAGCACTTCCGATGCCTTTAACAAGCCGGAGAGGCCAATCGCTCGGCAATCTTTTCATATTTTACGAGTCAGGCAAAAAGAGCTTAAAGAAGACTCGTTTTCGAGGAACGAGTGATGGTTTCGGGTAGCAGTTGATTCCAGGTAGGATTTGGAATTTTCCAATCACGGCAGTGTCACAAGGATGGCTAGCAGAATCACTCTTCGCAGATGTTCCTCGAAAGGGTAAACAATCATATGGGGGTGAATGATCGGCTAAAACAGAGTGGAGGTGATGGTGAGAACACGACCAAGGCTCAAAAGCTGGCGATAAGGCATTCACAATGGTTATTTACCGGTTCATTTTTTTAACGAGCTTAAACACTGGGGGAAACATTTTCTCATGACTTATGTTTATTTTTTAACGAGCTTGAACTATGCGCTAAAATTGCTCGTGGAGAGTTTATTTTTTAGTGAGCTTGAACTCTGCGATAACATTGCTCGCCAGTCATATGATAAGAATGTCTCATTCAAGATGTCATTTTTTATGGGGCTTGCACCTTCTGAAGCTTTGCCTCGGAGCCTCTTGCAAGCACGCTAGGAATGACCAACTACGCCTCTCTACTTAACTACTAATATCACCACCGAGGCTAGGTAGGGAAATTTTTCCTTTACTTTGCTGGCGCCCAGGTGGCCCCTGGAAAGATGAATGGTTTCTGCCACTCACTCGACCTAGGTGGTTGAAGTCAGTGGAATCATAGAGCTAACATTAGCTGGTCGTTTCTCACTTGCTTACAAAAGGTTTGCATGCCCCCAGGTATAGCGAAAAATTCCCAGGTTACCATGAAAGTTCCATTCGCGTAGCAGATAGAAAGCTCCCTTGGTGATGTCTACTGAAATAGACAAAGGGGAGTGGCGTAGAGATACTCCATTCACATAACTTTAATGAAGGTATCTTATTCCAGCATGATCCCATTTTCCTGTAAGGACAGGTTCGTCAGACTAGTCATATATCCTTCGCGGAAACCTACTCTATACCCAAAGTTTTCCTGCCGAAACAGACGAGGGTGCATGCCCCCTGGGTTTCAGTCACATCTTCCTGAATCACTCGCGCTCATCAGGTGGACGGACTGGATACCAATGAGACATTTCTTGTGTGAAAAGACCATTTAGGGATGGTGTTTGACTATTTGCGATGTGTGAACTGGGGAATGACATTTGGTCCACGAGCTTGACCATTCTGCCTTCGTGCGGAAAACACATTACTCTAAAGAGTGAGGAGATGATGGCTCCCATGCAATAAATATAGTCGCG
>APFE031296388.1:237365-253208 GCA_000404065.3 Pinus taeda | reverse complement strand
TGATAATCTATGTCCCGGAAGGTTTTTCGTCTCACCGATCCACGGATCGGCAGAGTTTTCCTTCAAACCTGACCCTAAAGCCGGGATAGATTTTGTCAGTGGAATTTTAGAGAATCCTAATGTGTTAGCCTGCTAGATTATAGTCATGTCGCAGAGCTGGGTGTTTTGCGAGGGTCTATGTTAAAGGGGTTTTTTCTCCCTTAAGATGTAAATTGTTAGAGTCATGATGTAATGTGTCTTGAGGGTTGAAAAATGTTTAAATCCCCTCATCAGTCCTAAGTCCTAGGTCCTAGGTGATGTTTCCAAAGGCTTAGTTCGTTGATCCATTTTAAAAAGGGAATTAAAAAATTAAAAAATGAATTAAAATAATAATACATATAATATATATATTAATAATAAATAATGATAAATAAAGATATAAAAAATATAAATATTAAATAAAAAATATAAAAATATAAAATTATTAAAAATAATATATATATATATTTTTTTCATAAAAACCCTAAATAATAAAATAATAATATTTTTGTGATGCGTGCAAAATATCTTTTTTAAAAAATAAATCGACGGATGAGATCAAGAGATGTCTTGATCCTCATCAACGGTCGAGATCATTTCAACATGGATCACTCGAACTAGACGTTGGGATCGTTTCCTTTATATAGGGTCTTAGGTGGTCATTTCAGATCATCTGATCTGTGAGTCTGTACTGAAAAAAGCTCTCTTGTAATCTGATTTTCTGGTTAATAAAAAGACTTTGGGGTTCAAAACTGGCTGGTGTTACTCTCTGGAATCGCTGTGAGATGTTTGTTTTTCTGCATATTTCAGTTTTCAACAGTTAATAATAGATGGTTTTCACAGCATTGTGAGTACAGGTATCTTGCTCACGTGCTAGGGTTTGAATGTTGTAGGGTTTTTGGAATAATGGCAGGTATCTCCATTATTTCCTGAAATTGGGCAGCATTTCTTGCCCTCTTTGCTGATGTTTGCTTGAGGTGTGCAGGAAACCCTTTAGGTGAAGGGTATTTGTGGGCGTTTGGGGAAGTTCTGAGTTGAACCAGCGAACTCCCTCAGGCTTTTCTGTGCAGAGCCCAGCTGATTTTGCCCTGGGTTAATCTTTTTTTTTTGAATTTTATTTCGTGTTTTACATTGAGAGACTTTCTTTATGTTCACAGTAAAGTTCAAATTACTGATATATTGAGAATAAATTGTTAAATCTGGCTGTTTCAGAGCTTAAATTTTGAAATTTTGGTCTGGCTTGCAGGGTTTCAATTTTTTTATTTTTATTTTTGCATACATCTTCTTGGTTCTGTCTACCATTTGCAAGTTGCAGGTCTGAGACCAAATTCTGTGGAAAAATTAAGTTTGTAGGGTTGCTGTTTCGCTGCCTCAGGGGTTTTCAGATCTAAATTTTTTTTAGTTTCATTTGCGTCTTTCCGTATTCTCTTCCCATCATCGATGTTGCCGTATGCCCCTCAGCTCCATTGATTTTCTACGTGTCTCCTCAAGTTTCCTTTGCGGCCACAGAACCAAATCGATTTTCTCTCGAATCTGATAGCAAAATTTTCTATATATATTCATCTCATTGGATCCTTGCTGCCATCATTGACATACCAAGCCTGCAAAATTCGGTGTCCATAATTTCTCTTGTTGGCAGCACTATGCCCTCAAACTATTCAGGACTGTGCGATTAAAAAAAAAAATATAACTTTGATTTTCTGCGTGGAGAGGTCAAAGGGATCGCGTCTCATCTGCCTGCAAAAGCATAAATCGATCAACGCAGGCCAGCTCTCTCGGCCTGCTGGCAGTTTTCTCCAACCCCTCCGCGCGGACCCATCTCCAGCCCACACTGCTCACGTCCGTTTCTCCTGCCCGTTGTCACACCTCAAGTCAGCACGCGGACCTGCAAACACACCATTATCCACAGCCATTACGCCTGCAAGTCCGTCGATCTTGCCCTGCCCGTCGATCACGTCGATTCAGCTGATCCGGGCGTCGAGATTTCAGTTGTGCAAGCGTTGTTCAGGCGTTAACGCAGGTAAGGCAAAGGTAAGTGGACTCGATTTTTTTTAATAGTCGGGCTTTTCATTTTTTATTTAGGTTTTAGTTCGATTAAATTTCTTTATAGCGTAGGCATAGGTTTAAACTTTAAATCATTTTCATGTTCTAGCTTAATGTTACTTTACCGTAGGTTCATTTTATTTTTCTTTGCATTTACGTTTAGGTTAGTTACGTTCCTTTTTTAGTTTTCCTTTTATTTAGTTTTAGTTTGTTTTCATGCGTTTAGATTGTTTAGGATATTTAATAGTTTGTTTTAGTTTTGATTTTAATTATTTAACAATAAAAATTATAAAAAAAAGGATTGTTAGGGTTAGGGTTGTAGTTAGGATTTAGATTTAGTTTAGTTTTAGTTTTGGTTTTAAATTTTGTATTTAATTTAGTTTTAATTTTTTTAGAATTTTCATTTTATTTAAAACTTAAAAATTTCATAAAAAAGGTTTAGTTTAGGATTTTTTATTTTTTGTTTAGATTTTAATTTTTATATATAGTTTCTTTTGTAGATTAAATTTAGATCATAGTTTTTTTGTTTTAGTTCTATTTTTTGAAAAAAATCATAAAATAAAAATATAAATATATATATAATATAAAAAAAAAGGGAAAAAATAAAAGAAAAAATTTTGTGGAAAATTCGCTTTTGCCAGAGTCAGTTGTTTTCATGCTATCTCTTTCACGTTGAATTTCAAGTCGAGATACGAATATGATATCTAGTTGATGGTTAGCATTCATTTTAAAATCTTCAGTTGTTGGATATCATTTTGGTTATTCTAAGAGGTTCGCGTTTCATGTTTCAATCAATTTAAGGCATTGGTCTGCTAAAGTCGAAATTATCTAGTGTTTGTGTTATCGTGTCTCGTGTCTCCCAA
The DNA here is from genome assembly GCA_000404065.3 of Pinus taeda. Classification (NCBI taxonomy): domain Eukaryota; kingdom Viridiplantae; phylum Streptophyta; class Pinopsida; order Pinales; family Pinaceae; genus Pinus; species Pinus taeda. The sequence goes on along the minus strand of APFE031296388.1, from coordinate 250,284 downwards.
TCAACTGGTTCGCAGTTGGTCGTCCTTCTCTGTTCAGGGTCTACCCCCCTTAGCCGCGGGAGACAGGCTTAAACGGAGGGATCGGGGATCAGGGTGACAGCCCCCGGTCTGAGCGTTGTCATGTCAATTTGCGCGACAACAGGTACAATTTCACCACAAGGGAGGATTCCCAGTATAGGTCATCTAACATATATTCTAATTCCTAAGCAATAGTTCAAAGGGGACAGTTTTAATAGGCTCAGATAGGGCACTCAAACTAAGAACAAGGCTCAATCTAATTTGATAAGGAATAGCATAGCCTCAAAGAGAACCTATCAAGCAGGGCTTATAGCCTAGGGTTTTGAATGATATGATGCAAAATGACACAATTACGCATATAAGACCAAGAAAAGGTTCGCAAGGAAGAATCCAAAGAAATGATGAAGAAATGGGAGCAACAAACCTTCAACAAGCCCTAAGTTAAAGCCTTAATGCTAGATTAGGGTTCTATAGGTTATAATTGCCTAAGGAGGCTATTCCAACAATGCAAAACCCAAGATTGAGAGGTGATAATGTCCAACTAGCAAGAACGACCTCAAATCAAGCGAATGCTTCAACCCTAGTTGAGTTCTGCCCTATGCCCTATCCCTAGTAACTTGCCTTGAAGGGCTGAATTAGCTGAGAGGAGAGAGGATTTTTTTTTTATAATTTTGATCACCTTTGTGGATGCCAATGCCTACTAACCACGTGGATGATGGAGTCGAAGGGAAAATTACTATGGAAATATCAAACCTGGGAAGGGAGAATGGGGGAATACCCTGATTTTCCACTTCAAAACCCTTGCTACCATTCAATACGAGGATAAAATCAAGAGAAATCTCACTAGGAAGTTCTCAAGGGATGTTCAAGATTCTTAATTAAAGCATGCACCATTTCATCAAAAGATTTCATATAAAGATATGAATTTAGATGTGGAAGATAGAAACCTTAACACAATATATTGCATACAATAACCATAAAAGATATTCAACAGTAAAAGTACTTAGAAGATATCGATGAACAATACTTCATTATCCCAAAATGATGTTTCCACAACAAGGACTAGTCTCCAATAGCAAAATATCCACAAAGATCACATCTCCACAAGAGTAGCGAGGTACAAGAGCTAGGCCAAAATCTTCGAAGAGACCGAAATAGTCCACAAGTGATGATGCATGAAGAATGTGACGCGACCTTTTATTTATATGATGTCTACCTCACCTAATTTTAACTATTGAAGCCCCTAAACAAGTTTGATAATGAGTAAACATAAAGTAAACCTTGGGTTACAAGCCAACCCACTAGCTTAACAAGCAATATTGCTAAAATAGACCCACATGTGTGAGTCGTAAGCCTCTATTATGACGACATCATGCCCTTTTTGGGCTCAAAATGCTTGGTGATGGTGAAGAGAAGGTTGAAGGTGTCTCCAAGCATCATGATCATCCATCATTTGAGAAGTAGTCCTCAAATCCAACTTCAAAGCGCAACTCCAAGGGTCCTAAATCAAGCCGGAGTGCCCCCATGTCATCTCCATGGGTCTCCAATAGGCAACGTAGTTCCTCCTTTCTCTAGCACTAGGGCTCCGTCAGGTGCGACACGATCTCTCTAGTCATCTCATGGAAGATCATACTCATTTGGGCTTTGAATCATGGCTTGCCTATTAAGTAGTTTCAAGCCAACCGAGAGCATTCTAAGACCAATTGTGCTATCATAAAGAATCCTTTGTGCTAGGCAAAATAAGATCAACTTCCTGGGTCTTGGGGGTACTTTGGAATGTGTATCAGTTGCTCAAGTCATCATACTGCCCAATGCGCTGGTGTAAATGGGGAATGTTGCATTTGGTAAGTCATAAACCTATTTTTGGGGCCCAAGTATGTGTGGAGTCGGTTTCGGATTCCATAGTTTTATTTCACTATGGATGTAATCCTTCAATTCACATATGTACTTTTTTATCAATTGTTATCTGTGAATGTAGTATGCCTTGTGGCCTGAACTTCCCATTAGTGCGTGTTGTCATTCACGTTTCCTTTCGGTTTTTGTTGAACAAATTTGTTGTGCAGGTCATTGTCTTCCTTGTCATGAAACTTTTTCAATAAGGCTGTGATGAAACTTGCCAATGAAAAGAATGAGTGTCACATTTTTTGGTCCACCATAAACACCAATTGTAAGCTTCCCCTTCTATGTTATTGGAAGTTGTCATTATTTTTTCTCGTTCACCCAACAACATTTTAGATTAAAAAATCCCTTCCATTTTGTTGACCCATATGACTGCTCTATGGTCCCTACAATTGTTGCTTTTCTAGTGTAGTCAAGCCTAGAGTAGTTTTTCTTAATTGATAATTACTTCTAATGATATAACCAATCCCTTCTTTATACTTCAATCATTAAGTAGCTATACATGAAAAACTTCAACCATTCATTTCATTGATAGAGCAATATAGAGATCACAGTAAACAGTAAACAATAGACAAGAGACACCAAGAATCTAGGCTCACAATCAGGGCAAAACCGACAAGGGCAAAGCCCAACCAATTCTTTCTTTATGAGATAGAGATTCTATTAATCAATAGTACAAAGAATATTCCAACAAGATTCAAATTTGACCTTATTACTGTTCCAGTCAAAACCAATCCACTAGGAGAGAGAAAAGTCAACATCGTTAAATAATTATAGTCTGCATAGAGAGTCCAAATTTTGGCCGTTGAGGTGTTTGAATAGAGGGCTGAAATTTGGTCCGGAAGTAGCCTCAGAAAACAATGAACGAACTAGTCAAAGTTTTCGGTTAAACCTACAGTCAATGCTGGTCAACTAACCTAAATAAGGATGAAATCTCAGTCAAACGAAGTCTGAACTCTTTGACCCTCCAATACAATCAAAACCTCAGTCAAATAGATGCCGAATTGCCCAAGTCAAAGAAAGTCATAACAACTCCAAAGAATAGTCAACACAGATAAAAGATGCTTCCCCTCTCTGCACGTGTGATGTCTCTCTGAGGTTGCAGATTGAATGATTGTGTGTGATGATGCTCAAAATGAATCCCAACGATGCCCTATTTATATGTGTGTGAGGAGGGCTAATTAGAACATGTGGGGCCTATTGTCGCTCAGATTATAAAGGCATGATTCGACAACAAATTAGGTCAGGGGCTATCACTCTGATCCCCGACCTTGTTCTAGTTGTTTCCCAACAACAGGCTATGAGGGGTAGTCCCTATGGAAGATGGAAATGCAAGACCTATTGGCAACCAAGAAGTCCGGGAGACACGATTGAATGGCCTAGCACTTGGTTGTTTATAGCAAGTTATGAGATTAGATTGAATTAATTATGAGACCAGTGCCTTATGGAGTCAACTACTTGCTTTAGATCAATTAGATACCAGGTGACCAAATGAACAACCACTGCTTAAGGAATTCTTATCTATCTTATATGCTATGCAAATCCTATGATGTAGGTGAGATGCAAGATCTTGGTTTATTTAATTAAATGCATAGCTAAATGTATCCTTCTGCTTAACTATTTTGAAGCTAGTTTCTAGAGTATGTTGCGAGAAAAAAGCCAAGGGGAAGCAAGCGAAGGCTTTGTTGATTTGTGGTAGCATTGGATGTGCTCTAGCCATGAAAATTGGTGAAGAGGCTAGAGCACATGAGATCTCCAAGACCTAGAAATGGTTTGGGCAGATTGTACCCAGTCGGTTTGGGAGATATTAAAATAATTAATATTTTTAATGGAGTTCCTAAGTCTAAACTTAGGAAAAATAAAATATTAATGGGTATTAATATAAAACTGGGTTAGAAGGTTCCAAAAAGTCATGGATCAAGCCAAATCTAATCTTAGCCGTTGATTAGAGATTTAATCTCGGCCTTTGAAGAACCAATGAGAAAAGTATAAGAAGATGCTTGAGGGTCAGTTGGAGAACACACTAGAGTGATCAGTCATTCATTTTGCTAGAGCGTGGTTGCTAAGCAAAGTTGAATTAACGATAAACAGTGAGGGGCAGTGAGTACTGGGCAGAGAGGCAGAGACAGTACTGAGAGACCAACACAAAAGCAGGGAGAGTGAGAACAACAACTAATTCAGGCCACGCAGAGCCCAACAGAGACAACGCAGAGGCGAGAGGGATTGCGTCTTCCACGCAGAGGCTACTGGAGTGATGCAGAGGGTCCCAGAGGCTGCACAGTGCCTAAGAGGGCTGTCACAGGTCAGCAAGAGGCTGATGCAGAGGCTAGAAGGGCCAGGGCTGAGCTTCAGATGTGCGGAGAGGGTTTCGTGGGACATGTTTTCTGAATACCTGTTTCCGAATATAGAGGTATTGCTGCCGTGTATTTTTCTTTGTCGGGTGAGCCAGTTAGGCACCCAGTTGTACTCAAGGAAATATGCATAATAATAAGGCCTCATAAGAGCTGCACCAGTTTTCCTGCATTGGGTTTTTTCGGGGACATTTGTCCAAAAATAACGGTGTCACTTGTGTGCTTGTTTTCTTTCAGTTGATGATCTGTAGATGTTGTGATTGTATTGTGTTTATTTTGGTATTTAAATGTTTTAAATAACTTGTTTAAAATTTACAAGTATAAGAAATAAACCAACATAATATACATTAATTTTCTAATGGATAGACTTCAAAAATTCAACATGGTATCAAAGCATGGTTGCAGATCACAGGAGAGTTGAAGGCATCGGCTGAGCGAGAATTTACAGCAGAGTCCACTGTCTGTAGTGACAGTAGTTGATTCTTACAGAAGCGACAGAGGAAGGGTTGATGCAAAGGGACTGCATCATCAGTCTGGGCTAGAGAGAGGCCAGCGCAAAGAGAGGCTCACACAGAGGCTAGGAGGGTTGACGTAGTTGGCTGAGGGAGCTATTTTGCCAGAGCTGGAATTGCGCAGAGCCAAGAGGCTCAATCCTTCAGTTGCTGGGGCGAAGGAAGCTGTGGGTAGTTTGCGGGAGCGAAGTTGGTGGCGTACTGTGGTTAGAACAGTACCTAATAAGGAAAGACCAGAATAGAGGAAGTTGCTGCCGAGGCGGATTTCTAGTCAAGAAATCCGGATCAGTTTTGCAGTTGCACAGACGATTGGAGAGTGGCAACTTGGTGGTTGGTAGAAGGATTTCCACGAGGGCAATCGAGATTCAGAGGGAGTCCAAAAGACAACTTCCAGACGGGAAGTAGAGAGACTCAGCAAGATTTGAACTGAGAACTTCCAAGCGGGAAGTAGAGAGACTCAGAGGAGTCGACAAAAAAGCAGCGAGATGGCCGTGAATGCGCTGAGAGATCAGGACAGGGTGGACGGAGCGTCCAACTTTGTGGTCTGGAAGGCGATGATCTTGTCCATTCTAGATAAACATCGTATCAAGGGCTTCGCCTTGAGAGTGATGGCTATTCCAGTTGACTCGGTAGCTAATGAAAGGTATGAGGAGGCAATGGCTAAGGCAAAGTGTATCATCCTTGATGGGATCAAGGATCATGTGGTCCCACATATTGTCGAGAAGGAAACGATAAAGGAGATGTGGGACACTTTGAAGACATTGTACCAACATACTTCTGTGTCGAGGAAGATGCTCCTGGAGAATCAGTTAAGGTCATACAAGATGTAGAATGGAGATTTGATAGATGTATTCTTCGGTTGGTTGAAGGAGATCCGTGACCAACTGACTTCCATATGGGTCACGCCAGATCAGAGTTTATGGTAAGGACCGCACTTAACGCAGTTTCCGAGGATTGGGAGACATTTGTCCAGAGCATACTGGGTAGGGCGAGTCTTTCGGATTGGGAAGAACTGTGGGTAACTCTTCCTCAAGAAGAGATCAGACGGTTGACCAAGACGGGGAGTAGCAGCAAAGGGGTCAGGATCAAGAAGGAAGAGGAAAAGGATGCAGCTCTGGCATCTGCGGGAAAGCAGGAGAAGAGGAAGAAGAAGGACCTTTCCAAGGTTAAGTGCTTCCATTGTGGGGAACTGGGTCACTATTCGAACTAGTGTTCGAGGAAGAAAAGTAAAGGAGAGGCTTCTGACTAGAAGGCAGCGCTAGCGAGGGCGTAGAAAGAAGTCGAGGAGGATGACAATTGTGCCATGAGTGCTTATGTGCCACTTGAGAAGAAGTGGGGAGACATCGAGCTGAAGTCAGGAGGACTACTAGCGATGAGGGGCAAGATCCTTGAGGTACCCAACCTCTTGGAGTATACCTTGCTACGAGAGCCCCGAAGAGGAGTAGCAGGACTTGCGGATGTCGATAGGGACGGATGTGGATTAAGCGACAGAGAGTGCTACAATGCAGGAGTTCCCTGGCAACGCGAGGCTAGCAGGCTGCAACAGTGCGAGAGGCACAGGAGTGTTGCACTAGTGCAGGATGGCATAGAGATGTGTGCAACAGTGTGAGATGCAAGGAGTTGTTGCAACACGTAGAGGTCAGTAGAGGGAGCACTTGTTAGCGACAGAGGGAGCTTCAACATCGAGAGTGTTTCTAGCCTGACAAGGATGTTAGAAGTTGGGTGGATCAGTTACTTAGTTCTCAGTAATTGAGTTGCAGTGCAACAGTATGCAGTAGCACGATGCAACATGATGAGAGGGGGTTGCAGTGTAGATGCAGTGTTGGGAGGATGGACCAACAACAACATGGATGCAGAGGGAGCTGTTGTATGGATGAAGTAGTGGCAGTGGAAGAGCCATGGGCATCAGTACAGGATGCATCAGTGTAGAGGATGTTGGGCGGGGAGGCCTAGCATTAGCACAGGTACTGGTGCCAGATAATCAAAGTGATGCTGGGTGAGGAGTATTACTAGAGCACAATCCTCGTTAAGAGGGAGTGTTGATTTGTGGTAGCATTGGATGTGCTCTAGCCATGAAAATTGGTGGAGAGGCTAAAGCACATGAGATTTCCAAGGCCCGGAAATGGTTTGGGTAGATTGTACCCGGTTTGGGAGATACTAAAATAATTAATATTTTTAATGGAGTTCCTAAGTCTAAACTTACGAAAAATAAAATATTAATGGGTATTAATATAAAATTGGGTTGGAAGTTTCCAAAAGTCATGGATCAAGCCAAATCTAATGTTAGCTGTTGATTAGAGATTTAATCTCAACCATTGAAAGACCAATGAGAAAAGTATAAGAAGAGTCTTGAGGGTCAGTTGGAGAACACACTAGAGTGATCAGTCATTCATTTTGCTAGTGCGAGGTTGCTAGGAAAAGTTGAATTAGTGATCAACAACGAGGGGCAGTGAGTACTGGGTAGAGTGGCAGTGACAACATTGAGAGACCAATGCAGAAGCAAGGAGAGTGAGAGTAGTAGCTAGTTCAGGCCACACAAAGCCCAATAGAGACACCGCAGAGGGACTGTGTCATCCACGCAGAGGCTGCTGGAGTGACGCAGAGGGTCCTAGAGGTTGCGCAGTGCCTTAGAGGGCTGATGCAGAGGGTCTTGGGGCTGACATAGGTTAGTAGGAGGCTAATGCAGAGGCCAGAAGGGCTAGCGCTGAGCTTCAGTTGTGTCAGAGAGGCTTTCGTGGGACAGATTTTCTGAATACTTGTTTCCAAATATAGAGGTATTGCTGCCATGTATTTTTCTCTGTCGGGTGAGCCGGTTAGGCACCCAGTTGTACTCAAGGAAATACTGCATAATAATAAACCCTCAGAATAGCTGCACCGGTTTTCCTGCATTGGGTTTTCCGGGGACATTTGTCCAAAAATAACCGTGTCACTTGTGTGCTTGTTTTCTTTCAGTTGATGATCTATAGATGTTGTGATTGTATTGTGTTTATTTCGGTATTTAAATGTTTTAAATAACTTGTTCAAAATTTACAAGTAGAAGAAATAAACCAACAAAATACATATTAATTTTCTAACGGATAGACTTGGAAAATTCAACAGGCTTTGTTAACAATACCTCCCCTTAGGTTCTAGCCACCTGATGCCTCCAACGCTGTAGAGACTACGACTTTGACGACTGCAAGGTCATCGTGTTAACCACCAAAGAGGTGCTAGGCTCCTCAAGCTAGATGAGAAAGGTGGTCCTATTCTTTATGCTTGGAGGTAAGTTATTAATGAAAGACTAATCCTAGAATGCAAAGATGAGTTGAGTGCTTCTTACAGTGAGATTGTTTAATTTTCCTTTAAGTACTTGGTTATGATTGATCTTCAATTATGACAATAAGCACTTGACAATGGTAAATAGGAGACAAATTTAACCACAAGAATATGTGCGAACTTTACAAGAGATAACCAAGATGTAAACAACAAGATTGATTCTCTTCACAATGATTTACCAATATAGAATTATCATTCACAATAGATATCCACCTTAGGTATGAACCGTAAATCTAATGACAATTAGAGCACTTATTTTCTTAGAACAATTGGCTAGTGATTATTAGTAGACAATACTAGATGCCAATGCAAGTTACTCAGAAGAGACAATAAGATTATCAATGCTCTTTAGACAATTAGAAGCTTTCCAAGTTATGTCAACAAGATAATGCCAATGTTGTAATTAGATTCCTCAATGCCAATGTGTAATAGAAGAAGAGATACCAATATCCAATGAATTCTTAGATTTATCCACTTAAGCAACCATTCAACAAGATTATTGGATTATGTCAAGTGCTTTAGAGAGTGAGCTTATTAGTGCATGTTTGGAACTTAGTAAGATCTCACAAGACGACAATATGTTAGTGCTCTCATTAGCGATACCAATTGTCAAATCACTTTAGGAGACTAAGTATAAACAATGCCTTCAATTATGAGCAATTATTATCAATAGAGCATAAACAAGTGAAAACATTTTGTGTTACTTATGTTTCAATGATATCAAAATAAGCAACAAGTAAATTTTATGATAGAAGTGAGTTAGATTAGTTTAGGGTACTCTTAATATGCAAAGGTGAGATGCATATGCATGCAAAATGCAAAATGAGTTATCTCACTATCCACTTTGCCAAAACCAAACTTTCAATGAATTAGGTACCCTTATATGCCAATGCCACTATTATATGCATCAAACTTTAGGGTGCAGTCCCAAAAGAGACTGAGATCCTTACCAAATGATAGATGCCCAATTTATGCAATACTTTTTTAATTTATTAGACAACTCGTGAGTTGATTTTATGCCAATTAGATGAGATCCTTACCACTGTTATCAAATGATTAAGTAGTTGTAAGTAAACAGTGAGGAGATCAAGGGTTTGGAGGGCGAACCAGTGGGCCTTTAGGCCTGGTAGAAGACTAGTCCACTTGCCCTAACTTTCTTCAGTAGTGAAGCTACTTGCAAACACAAGATTTTATCCCAAGGCCTATGCAAAACACCAAGATTCAATGATAAAAATAAAAATTCACCAATGCTATGACTGAAATGATGTAAGAGGGGATGGATAAAGGGAACTATAGGCGCTAAAGGGCTAGCGTTAGGCTCAAGGAGGGGGAAGCCGAGGGAAGAGGCCAAATGGAGGTCAGAGTAGGTCTCTTAGAGGCTGCGGCTATGGGAAATTAGTGAGCCGAGGGGCTAGATGAATCCCTAAGGTATGCGACCTAGCAAGGAAAGGCCTTTAAGGCTTGCCTGAAAGGTTAGAAGGGATGCCAAGAGGGGCCGAGAGGGAAGGAAGGCTGAGCGGAGGGGAGGAATGGCAAGCCGAGGGGAAAAGGAGGGAGAAAAGGGAGGAGAAGGGGCAACAAAAGGCAAACAAAGGTGGAAGAGGGTTGTCTGAGGGCTGGAGGAAGGCTCTAAAACCTACGGCTAGGGCTTAAAGCCCTAGAAAAGGCTACCATAATGCCTAATAGGTTTGCTGCTAAGCGAACAATCGTTAGAGGGATGATGTCAAGGGTGAAGGGGCCCACGGCTAGGGTAAAGAGGCAAAATTGGACCTGCGGCTAGACTAGGAGGTTCAACGCTAGGCCTAGGAAGCCCTAAACAAATTTCAAACACTTGCCAAATCTTTTTAGTTTCTTCAGATCTTAAAACTTGTTCAATTTCTCTACAAAATTCTTCAATGCTAGCCTTGCAAATACAATAGAGACTAGATCTTACCCTCAAGGGCCTCGATCTAGCTCAAAACCCGAACAACTCTTCTTGAAGCTCACTTGCACAAATGAAAAATAGAATTTCCCAAAACTCTAATATGTACAAAATTTGAAAATAAACCCCAAATCCCAATTGCTACAAAACAAGGGTTAGAAAAATAATTTACAAAAAATAATTTTACAAGATATGTTTACAAATATATTTACAAATATACAATGCTTGTGAAAATTAAATAATTTTTGAGAAATAATTTTTTAGATGATAATGACAATGGATCACATGTGTTTCAAAAATTACAACAAGAAAATCAAACAAAAATTCCAAGAGCCCAAACGAGGTCAGCTTTTTTCCAAAGTCTGTGAACTTGGAGCCCAAGGGCCAGTGTACCTACAAATTGTTGTAGAATGTAACTAGGTTAGACACATACATGGCAAACACAAAGTGTAAATGATAAACATGAGTGTGTATCTATTATTGACAATGATATACTTTTATAGTACATTCACATGACCTTTGCTTTTGTATTCGAAGGTCTCTTGGACTTCCTTAGACTATTCAGCTTCCACACCAACCCTTAGAGGATTAGGTGTCCAACATTGCCCCCCTTAATCTGAAGGGTTATGTATGAGTCCAAGAAGAGAGATGTAATACAAAACGTGCAAAAATGCATGGCAGCACTAGGCTGAATGTGCTTTCTCAAATGTTGGTATAAGGGAGGTGGTTTAAGGATGACCACCAACATTGGAACGCTTAGTGCAGTTCCCAGAACTCTTCCAAGTCTGGCATGAAGCTCAGGTCTTCTGCTAGAGGAAGTGTTCCTGATGTTTTGAAGAGGGAAACCTTCAACCATGAAAGGGAGGTCTCACCCTGCATAAAAAAGGAGAACCTCAACCTGTGATGGTTTAAGGATTACCACCAACTCTAGAATGCTTAATGCAATTCTTGGAACTCTTCCAAAACTGGCCAGAAGCTGAAGTCTTCTGCTAGAGGAAGTGTCCCCAATTCTTTGAAGAGGCATCACCAACTGAAGGCATGATCATGGGCATATTTATCTCTGGCTACAACTCTGAATTTGGTATGGTAGGTTGTGGCTCAGGCCTGCTTGATGTGGCTTTGAAGCTTGTAGATGACCATCATTTCCCCTCCTGTCAGATACAAGGTGAGAAGATGAAGAGATCTCAACTGCAAGGCTTTTCAATATTCGAGAACAAATCCTGTTGTATGAGAGAAATATATTCTTGGCTGTTGAAACCCATTGCCAAGAAGCGATCCATCCAATATGAATCTTTGTTCTTGCAGGAGGTTTGTTTCTGAAGCATTTGCTTGAAGAATGATTGGTTTTATGACAGTGCTTACATGGATGAAGATCAAAATAGTGATCTTTCATATGGCCAACTCTGTCACAGTGTTGGCATCTGACATTCTATTGTGATTGTTGTGGAAGAGGAGCAGTGAGATGTGAAGATTAACTGTCATGAAGAAACCCAACACTTTGAAATTTGATGGGCTTGGAATAGTCTGGAATATGAAAGGAAACCTCCTTATCATATCCAAGACCTGTTTTGTGCTTGTTGTGGACAAGCTCTTCCCAAGGTTTGATGATAGGCCTGGGAAGTGCAAACTGAAATTTTGCATCTGCATGTAACTTTGCTGCTTTATTGAGCACTGTTAAGTTATGGTATGTTCTATGCTTATAATAGTTTACTTATTTTTTCTTATTATATTCCACAGATTAGCAATCACATGTACATAAAGGAAAGTGCAGATAGAACATTAAAAGATTGATAGAAAACAAGTCAAGACAAGAGACACAAGATATTGCAGCTAGCCAGGGACAAACCCCACAATGTGTGGGGAAACCCTTTGATCAAATCTTCTTTTATCTTCAATAATTAAACAGAGACAAATAGTACAATAAATCTGATTTATATCAGGAGTAGCAAACCCTAGATCAATAACATTAGCATTAGTGGCTTCATCATCAACTAGGGCAGACGATATCTCACAAACCGACTGTCGGATCGGCTTGATTCCACCACCAAAAGTTGCGGCTTCTAGAGGAGGTTCAGATGAACCTACAACGTAGTTTAGATGAGGAGATCTTCTGGTCCACGTAGGTCAAACTTCACTTTTGCAGTTTTAGCGTTAGTTTCAACAACTTCCTTCAAACTAGGGCAGTCGATATCTTGCAAACCGTCCGTCGGATAGACTTGATTCCACCACCAAAAGTTGCGGCTTTCAGAGGAGGTTCAGATGAACCTACAGCGTAGTTCAGATGAGGAGATCTTTTGGTCCACATAGGTCAAACTTCTCTTCTGCAGTTGCAGCTTCAGTTTCAGCAGCTTCCTTCAAACTAGGGCAGTCGATATCTTGCAAATCGTTCGTCGGATTGACTTGATTCCACCACCAAAAGTTGTGGCTTTCAGAGGAGGTTCAGATGAACCTACATCGTAGTTCAGATGAGGAGATCTTCTAGTCCACGCAGGTCAAACTTCACTTTTGCAGTTGCAACTTCAGTTTCAGCAGCTTCCTTCAAACTAGGGTAGTCGATATCTTGCAAACCGTTCGTCGGATTGACTTGATTGCACCACCAAAAGTTACGACTTTCAGAGGAGGTTCAGATGAACCTACAACTTAGTTAATATGAGGAGATCTTCTGGTCCACACAGGTCAAACTTTACTTCTGCAGTTGCAACTTTAGTTTCAGCAGTGTTCGGCTTCACATGTGTGAGAGAGAGACCCTTTTACGCGCAATAGAGAAGAGACTCTTTTCTGCGCAGTAGAGAGAGAGAGATGTGATGAGATGAGTGAGTCCAAATGAGGAAAATTCCTCCTGTATTTATACACAATGTTGGTGTTTGAATAGATGCGACTGTTGGGCTTCTGAGCCTACATGA
>APFE031296388.1:208620-234929 GCA_000404065.3 Pinus taeda | reverse complement strand
TTTCCTTGAGATAGGAAAATTTCCCTTGGCTTCTGCCACACTTCAAGTCCTTGGTTCTTCATTTCAAATTTAGAAGCCAACCCCCTCTTACATTTGTGAATGAGAGGGTATGCACTTGTTAGAAAGAGGTCATCCACATACAACACCAGTATGAGAGGCTTGTCATGTTCAACCTTAAAGTAAAGGTTAGGATCGGCTTCACTCCTGGTGAATCCCAACTTCATCAAGTAGCTATCGATCCTGTCATACCATGCTCGGGGTGCTTGCTTCAGCCCATAGAGAGCCTTCTTCAACCTGCATACATGAGATTTTCAATCATAAATCACAAATCATTCGAGTTACTCCACATAGACCTCTTCTTTGATCGAACCATGCAAGAACGCGGTCTTGACATCCATTTGATGTAGGTTCCGTCCTTGTGAAGCCACAACGGCTATGATCAAGCGGATGGTCGTATATTTGGCAACAGGTGCAAATATCACATCATAGTCTATACCTTCCTTCTGGGAGAAACCACGAGCAACAAAACGAGCCTTATACTATTCCGTACTTCCATCTGCTACAACTTTATCTTGTAAAGCCATTTTGAAGTAACAATTGTCTTGTCCTGGGGTCTAGGAACTACTTCCCAGACATCATTCTCCATAATGGTCATAACATCCTTCCATACTTGATGCTTGACGACATCTGAGAATGATGAAGTCTCATTTTGTATGATTGTGCTCATACTGATCAGGTATCCCTGATACCTGTTGGGTTTCTTACTTTCACGGAAGGTTTCTCGGGGTGCAGCATTTCCTTCAGCATCATCAAGTAGCCCCCTAAGCCATGAAGGCCTCTTCCTGGAAGAGGAAGGCTCAGGTGGATAAATAGGATCCATGGGTTCTTTCACATCAGGCATTGTTACATCATCTACCCATAGAGATAGCTTCCACAATCATACGGTGCCACACCATTCTGCTTTGGAGTATGTGGTGTAGTAGTCTCCCTCTTAATGCCAACCTCAGGTATGCCTGAGTGAACCAAATGTAAAATATTGGAGGTCTTGCTTAGGGTTGAGGGGAATGGTCCCCTTTTGAGCTTTCCTTCGGCACATCTTGGACATACACCTTCTTCCTCTACTCGGAATTCGGGCATCCCTGTCACCATTTGTATTACACCGAGTAGAGCTTTATAATGAAGGGGGGCAAACCTTCGATGCCAAAGTTCGGACTAAAGAGATGTGTCATAAGACATGACACCTAGCGGACTTCCATCGACCTGATATAATGAATCAACACGAAACCCAAGAGTAAAGGCATCTTTAACATTATTTTTCCATATATGTACCTTGCCATTGCTGAAGGTTACTTTGTAGCCTTTGTCTTCCATTGCCGAGATGGACACTAGGTTCTTTTTGAGGTTAGGTGCATTTAGTACATCCTGGAATTTCTAGCCTTCTTGAGTGGTTGTCCTCTTCCTTGATTCCCAACTCTCCTCTTACCTTTGCTATTGAATTTGTCATTCCTTTGATTGCCATTAGAGGGATTTTGATCATCGTCCCGGTGTGAGTCCTTTTTATTAGGGCACTCCCTTGCATAGTGACCTGCTTTATCGCAGATGTAACATCGTCCTTTTCTTCCACCCTTAGGTCCAACATTTCGTTTTGATTTAGTCCCGGAATTATTTCTTTTTTTAGCATGAGAAGAAAAGGCAGTAGGAGGACCTTTAGGCATGGGCATTTCTTGCTCTTCTACCCTTGTTTCTTCTTGAGTGCATCTAGCCATTAATTTCTCGAAACCAGGAATTTCATTATTGTTCAGAAGTGTAGTCCTGAACATGTACCATTCATATGGTAATCCTCGAAGAGTCGTGAGTGCCATTTCTTTGTCAGTAATAGTCTCCCCAATAGATAGGAGATTGTTCTTGATCTCGATGATTTTCAAGAAGTATGATTGCATACTCTCATCTTTACCCTTCTTGATTTCCCTCAGCTTATTTCTAAGAAACAAAACTTGATTTGCATCATTAACTTCAAATAAACTCACCAGTGTATCATAGATTTCCTTCAAGGTGTTCAGGTCGGAAATGTAGGCCACCAAGTGCTTGTCGATAGAGTCCCGGATGATCTTCTGTTTTGACTTCTCCAGTTTTCCATTTGTTCCATGCAGCAGCTGATGCATTTGATGAAGGCTCAACAATATTGCCTCTTACATGGTCCAACACTCCTTGATCTTTTAGGGTTAGATCGATAGACATCTTCCATCCGTGATAGTCAGCTTTCTCATGGAGCTTGTCTTCGGCAGGAAAGAGTGTTGAGGACCCCATAGTTCTTTTAGGATAGCCTTGCCAATCTTCCCTTCGGTGATTGCTCTTGCTCTTGCTCGGGCTTTGTCTTCACCTCAGCTCTGATACCATGTTAATTATGTATGGTTCTATGCTTATAAAATTTACTTCTTTTTCTTTTATATATTCCACAGATTAGCAATCACATGTACATAAAGTAAAGTGCAGATAGAACATTAAACGATCGACAGAAAACAAGCCAAGACAAGAGACATAAGATATGGCGGCTAGCCAGGGACAAACCCCACAATGTATGGGGAAACCCTTTGATCAAATCTTCTTTTATCTTCAATAATTCAGCAGAGAGAAATAGTACAATAAATCTGATTTATATCAATAGTAGAAAATCCTAGATCAGCGACATCAACATTAGTGGCTTCGTCATCAAACTAGGGCAGACGATATCTCACAAACCGACCGTCGGATCGGCTTGATTCCACCACCAAAAGTTGCGTCTTCTAGAGGAGGTTCAGATGAACCTACAACGCAGTTTAGATGAGGAGATCTTCTGGTCCACACAGGTCAAACTTCACTTCTGTAGTTTCCACTTCAGTTTCAGCAACTTCCTTCAAACTAGGGCAGTTGATATCTTGCAAACCGTCTGTCAGATTGAGTTGATTCCACCACCAAAAGTTGCGGCTTTGAGAGGAGGTTAATATGAACCTCCTCTGAAAGCTGCAAGTTTCAGTTCAGATGAGGAGATCTTCTAGTCCAGGCAAGTCATACTTCACTTTTGCAGTTTCATCTTCAGTTTCAGCAGCTTCCTTCAAACTAGGGCAGTCGATATCTTGCAAACCATCTGCCGGATTGACTTGATTCCACCGCCAAAAGTTGGGGCTTTCAGAGGAGGTTCAGATGAACCTACATCGTAGTTCAGATGAGGAGATCTTCTGGTCCATGCAGGTCAAACTTCACTTTTGCAGTTGCAGCTTCAGTTTCAACAACTTCCTTCAAACTAGGGCAGTGGATATCTTGCAAACCGTCTATTGGATTGACTTGATTCCACCACCAAAAGTTGCAGCTTTCAGAGGAGGTTCCGATGAACCTACAACGTTGTTCATATGAGGAGATTTTCTGGTCCACGCAGGTCAAACTTCACTTTTGTAGTTGCAGCGTCAATTTCAACAACTTCCGGCTTCACATGTGTGAGAGAGAGACCCTTTTCTGCATAATAGAGAAGAGACTCTTTTATGCGCAGTAGAGAGAGAGAGAGATGTGATGAGATGAGTGAGTCCAAATGAGGAAAATTCCTCCTGTATTTATGCACAACGTTGGTGTTTGAATAGATGCGATTGTTGGGCTTCTGAGCCTACATGAGTTGTAGGTCGGCTTGATAATAATTCCATAATCAAAATAAATTCATGTCTCCATGAATACTTATCGGAATCGGATGATCTTTATATCAATCCTACACCTCTCGACGAGAGGAATCTAATAAAAATATTATCAGCCATGAATAAGATGACCCGCATGACGTTTGTCCGTAGTTGCCAATTTAACAGGATCTGAATCAATTGTAAGATTATTGTTTTGCTGTTTATGGGAGTCTGTTTCAATCTTCTGGACAGAAACAGGTTCAGAATGATGACTCCACTGCTGTAATTCTTCTTGCTGTAGTTGAGATTCAAGCTGCAAAAAATCAATCTGTTCTTGTGCATATTGTAGACAAGTCTGAATTTCTGAGAGAGAGCCTTTGCTGATTTGGAATGTGTCATTAGAAGTATATTGTATTAGGGTTTTCAAGAACTCTAATACTTCATCAATTGAGTCATTTTCTCCAATGTCAAACTTACACTTTAAAATTTGTTCACAACTATGAACCAATGTGACTGCAAGCTATTCTCTTTAGCCCCAAAAAATAAAATTTTTGGTCACCCAAAATCTTCAAACTTGACAACTATACCAAATTTTATCAAAACCGGCCAAAATTTCAATTTTCAAAACAATTTTGAAACCTAATTAGCCTAGGGCGTACCAAATTAAACAAAACAATAATAGAGTTCCCCCCATCGCCAAAATATTTAAATGTAAGAGAATGGACAATCGATTAAAAGCGGTACCAGTGGATCAGCATGAAAAATTATGCGATGAATGTTTACAACCCATTGATTTTGACGCAGGTACAATCATCACAACTCACATTAATATGGATCAAGTTGATGATAAGTCTCATTTTACTTGTATCATGCAGAGAGAAAGTATTGAAGCAGGAATCTTGAACTTCAATGTTGCTTACTCCTCGTCAACAGATGGGGTTTTCTCCAAATTCAAGTCGTCATTGTCGTCAAAAGGAGATTCCCACAACACCCGTAACAAGTTTGGCTCTGTAAACTTTGTATTGCATCTGCCCAGCTACATACTTGTCCATTACCAATACAAGTCTTCGAGCAACAGGTGCTCTTAGCAGTCGACTAAATAGTTCCTCGTTGGAATTCTTTGTCATCCATTGATGTACGCTGTTTCCATCTTCCACGTACAGGCCAATGACGTATGCCCGGGCTTTAGCAAATTTACACCGGCCAAGCATGCATCGAACAACTGTGCCAAGGAGTAAGTAGTGATCCTTGGATACCAGTTGATGGCGTTACAATGTTCTTTACAGGGTGTTTTAGCAATAGAGAAGGTCGACGAGTGTTTTATCTTCCGGTGTGGAGGCTCGAAGCCTGAGACAACATGATGGCAGTAATACCAACCGTTAACCAACTGTCAAGAGTATGTGAACCAACGTACAATGTTCAACTGTTAAACTATTCATCTCCACCACTGTTGTAATTCTTCCAATAACTAACGTACAATGGACTGTGATGTAGAACTCTTGAACGGTAACCCTTGCTACAAATTTGATGTGCTAGGATTCCTTTATTACTTGTTGTTCTCCAGTTCATGTTCGAGCGGCTAAGAGTTTTATGTTAGGTACTATGTGGGTCACAAGGGCAAACTTGGCCATGAGTTTCTCGAGTTCGAATTCCGTCCCGACGGCAAGCTCCGCTATGCAAACAATTCGAACCACAAGAACGACACCATGATTCACAAAGAGGTGTTCCTTACACAGGCTGTTCTCGGGGAATGCCAATGAATCATTGCCGAAAGTGAGATAATGAAGGAAGACGATAACAACGAGCCTGAGCTGGATAGGTATTAACGCGTAGTGGTATGGGGAGAGCGCTTAACCAAGAAGCACACCGTGTATTGAAATGCAGTTATTATATATATATTATATTATATATATATATATATATATATATTATATATATATATATATATATATTGAAGCCAGAGGGACAAGGATTGTTTGGGAATATTGGTCAGGGAGGCGGAGAGCCACCGGTGGAGGCAACGCAACACATAGAGGGCTTAACGCTGGGCCAGTCTGGGCCCACATAGGCTTGATGCAGAGCCAAAAGGGCCAACACAGAAGGGAAGCTGCCTGCACGCAAAAATCCGAAATTGTCGGGGAGATGCCAGAACAGCTGGGAGATGTTGACGTAGAAGCTCCAGGAGGTAGAAGGGACAACACAGGGCTGACACAAAGCCTCTGAGGCTGACGCGGGGCCAACGTAGAGATAGCTGGGGGTTTGCCAGTTTTGCTACCGGATCAGTCAGAAACTATTGGGTGAAGTGAGGTAATCTCAATTTTCCGCCATTATATTTTTCTCTGTAACTGGATTGTCGGGAGGGCATCCAACATTGTATTCAAAACTACTGCGTAATAATATAAAACTGCTGCTGCACCGATTTTCCTGTATGGGGTTTTTCCTGGGACTATTTTGTCCAAAAATAACTGTGTCCTATGTATCTTGTTCTTTGCTTAGTTTCTTGTTTCATGTAATCAAATTAAATTGGTGTAGGCTGCAGAAGTAATTTACTTCAATATTTTTCAGAAAATAACTTGATAATGCATATTAAAATCAAGTAGGAGAAGTAAATTCAATTTTGCTGCAGTAGGGGTTCGTTGAGTATAGGAATTTTCACATGGTATCGAAGCATTGATTTTGAAACATGAAGAGCAAATTCAACACTGAGCAGAGAAGCCAATAGTTGCATTTGGCAACAATTCGAATCCCGTTGAAGGGATAGTGCAGTCCTTGCTGGGAAAGCAAAGATTCCGAGGAAATCTCTTTGGGAGAGTCGACAGAGAGGTATGATTTCCGGTTCGTGAGCTTGCAAAGGCAGAGGGAGTGACGCAGAGACTTAGCGCAGTGCTTGAAGGGAGTAGTTTTTGGCGGGGCAGAAATTCGTCAGAAAAGAGCGAAGACACATAGAAGGGGAATTTTCTCCTCAGAGGACTTTTCTCGCCAAAAGTTCGAATTTTTCACTTGCCGGGTAATAGAACAGTGCTGCGCAGTGACTAGAGGAGTCAATTCGATAGTTTGGGTGAGATGGCATCACATGGGCATAAATATTAGGACAGGTTGGAAGGAGCTTCCAATTATGTCATATGGAAGACCATAATCTTAGCTGTTTTGAAGGAGTACGATCTTGAAGCTTACGTCAAGAGTGTTGTGCCTGTTCCCGCAAACAATGATTAGAAGAAGAATTACAAGGCTGAGTAGGCAAAGGCGAAGAGGTACATACTCGATGGAGTTTGAGATCATGTGGTCTCACACTTGCAGGGCAAAGATACAGCTCGAGAAATGTGGGAAGCTTTATCTTCACTGTATGAAGGTTCTTCCAAACAACAGAAGATGTACTTAGAAGAAAAGTTGTATCAGACATTGATACAGAAGGGAGAAGGGTTTAACTTGTATCTTCAACGTCTTTAGGATACCAGAGACCAGGTTGCTGCAGTGGGGTCTACTCAGTCTACCGCGATGGTAAGGACGACCCTGAATGGAGTCTCGGATGAATGGAAAGTCTTCGTCCAAAGTATATTGGGCAGGGAAAGACTACCTTCATGGGAGGAGATGTGGGCAGTTCTTCAACAGGAAGAATTAAGGAGGGATTTGGTTAAGGTCAAGCTCAATGGTAGCAGTGGGAGTGGCATGAAGACCAAGGAGGAGGAGGAGAACGCAACTCTAGCATCAAAGGGACAACATAAGTAGAAGTGAAAGAGGGACATTTTGAAGGTGAATTGTTTCAGATGTGGCGAGATGGGCTACTTTGCATCCGAGTGTCCTTTGAAGCAAAAGGATAAGGATGAGAAACATGATCCTAAGGTTGCTCCAACAAAAATTGACGAAGATGAGTTTGCCATGAGTGCCTGCGCATCTCTAGGAGGGAAATGGGGCAATATAGAACTTTAGTCGGAAGGACTACATGTGGGCAGGATCCTTGAGGAACCCGCCTCTTGGATCAATTCCTTGCTACAGGAACCCGAGATTCAGCAGTATTGAGATGGACTTAGTGTTAGATGATGTAGTGGGTTGATTGGAGAGACAAATGCGGTAGCCTAGACCCGAGACTGATTAGCGCAGAGCAAGGTTGGTAGTAGTGCAGATGGCACAACGCAGAACTTAGTAGCAACACAGAAGATTCAGAGGCTAAGAGAGTAGTAGCAGTCAGATTCCAACATTCACATGGTATTATGTTGAGCACAATTAGTTCAGTAATTTTGGGTGTTTTTCAGTTGCTTCTCTCAACAATTGAGTTGCAGAACGAATGCAGTGTTAGCAGTGGAAGTGCTAGCAACATAGCAGATGCAACATTTGAGAGGGAGCTGTAGTACAGATGCGGTAGTGGCAGTGGCAGTGTCATGGGCAGCTGTACAGTAGCAGCAATAGCACAGTGTTGATGGCAACAACAGTGCGGAAAAGAGATGCTTCAGAGACAGAGCAACATGCAGTTGGACATTGCTGCTTGAGCACATTCCTCGCTAAGAGGGAGTGTTAGTTTTTGGTAGCATCAGATGTGCTCTAGCCATGAAAATTGGTGGAGAGGCTAAGGCACATGAGTTCTAAAGAACCTAGAAACCATTTGGTGAAATTCCACCCAAATTGTATTTTATTAAAATAATTAATATTTTTAATTAATCAAAATATGGCTGAGAATGTTCTAGAAAGTGGATCAAGTCAAGTTTTTAATCTTAGACGTTGATTAGAGACTTAATCTCGGTTGTTGAAGTCTCAACGAGAAAACTATAAGGAGGAGGTTTGGGGTTCATTAAGAAAAACACTGAGAGAACGAATTGATCTAGAGTTCGAAATGTATGGGGCTTGGAAGCTGAGAAATTCTAACTAAGTGATCATTCTACAACAGAGGGGTAGGGATAGTTCTGGAATATTGGGCAAAGTGGCGGAGAGCTACCAGTGGAGGCAACACAACACCTAGAGGGACTGACGTTGGTCCAATCTAGGCCCATGTAGGCTTGACACAGAGCTAGAAGGGCCAACGCAGAAGGGAAGCTGCCTTCACGCAGAAATGCAGAACTGCCGTGGAGTTGCCAGGACAACTGTGAGAGGTTGACGCATAAGCTCCAAGACGCAGAAGAGACAGTGTAGGGACTACGTAGGGATAACACAGAGATAGCCGGGGGTTTGCCAGGTCTGTTACCAGATCAACCGAAAATTGCCGGGTGAAGTGAGGTATGCTCACTCAGTTTTCCACCATTTTGTTTTTCTCTGTAACTGGATTGTCGGCGGGCAACCAACATTGTATTCTAAACTATTGCTTAATAATATAAAACCCTCAGAGCTGTTGCACCGATTTTCCCACATTGGGTTTTTCCGGGGACTATTTTGTCCAAAAATAACGGTGTCCTGTGTATCTTGCTTTTTGCTCAGTTTCTTGTTTCATGTAATCAAATCAAATTGGTGTAGGCTGCAGAAGTAATTTACTTCAGTATTTTTTCAAAAAATAACTTGATAATATATATTAAAATCAAGTAGGAGAAGTAAATTCAGTTTTGCTGCAGTAGTGTTTCCTTGAGTATAGGAATTTTCACATCTCCATCATGCCAAATTCACACTTGGACTTCTTCGCATATAACTTCTCCAGAATTCCCAACACCTTGTCCAAGTGCCTCAAGTGGTCTTCCGACATCTTGCTGTAGACCAATATGTCATCGAAGAAGACCAACAAGTACTTCCGCAATTGCTTATTGAACACATGGTTCATACATGATTAGAAAGTCGCGGGAGCGTTGGTTAGCTTAAATGGCATAACCAAAATCTTATAGTGGCCATAGTGGCACTTGAAAGCTGTCTTTGGGATGCGTTATTCTCGAACTCGAATTTGATGATAATTAGAGTGCAGATTAGTCTTTGAAAAATATTTGGTCCCTTTCAATTCATCCATCAGCTTATCGATCATGGGAGTAGGATACCGGTTCTTGATTGTCCTCTTATTGAGAGACGAGTAGTCTATACACATTCGCAGGGTGCAGTCCTTCTTCTTAGCCATCACTACCGAAGAAGCGAACAGACTGGAGCTAGGTTGGATATGGCCCAACCTGAACAACTTCGTTATGGCATTCTCTATCTCATCCTTGTAGATCTTGGGATGTAAATAGGGATGGGCTATCACTGCTTGCACACCCTCCTCTAATTGTATGACATGCTCAAAACCTCTGTTTGGTGGTCACCTTGGAGGAATGTTAGCTGCATGTTGTTTGTGATAAGGCACTCTGCTGTCCACTCAATATCGCGTCGCCTCAATATTGCCTCCATGTGGTCGGATGATACTAGCTTTGGCAAGTACTGATGCATGGCTCTCAAAACTACTCTTCTACCATCTATTGGTATTTGAATTTCATTTCGATGTTCAATTGGTCCGTGGCATACTTTTCGATGTAGTAGAGCCACTGACAACCCAACACCACATTAGTATCCAGTACATCCACCGCAAAGAAGTCCTTTGTCATTGTGTTGTTCCCCATGGTCAACAGTAGCTTGGGGATGTATTTGTTGCAGCCCATATGATGTTTTCCGGGTATGACAATTTTAAAACCATGGAACTCCTTAGTGGGAATCCTTCTTCGTTCCACCATCTCCGCATCTATGAAATTGTTGGAAGCTCCACTATCAATCAATAATGTCACCTTGTGCTCAGCTAGAACCGCTCTGATTTTGAAAGTGTGATATCTGTTAGCACTTCGTAATTCCTCCAGGCTGAGGAGAGGAGCCCAAAGGTAACCAAAAACCACTTTAAAACTGGAATCTAGCCCTTCTTGCTTCAAAGAGGGCTCTCTCTGTACGAATCTTTAGTCACTTAGATGATTGGTTGTCTTAGGTTTTAGGCTAGGTATTAAGATCAGAGAGGAATAGGTTTTAACAGTTTGATGGCAGGGAAAAGGGAAAATCCATTGGGCATGGAGTCATATGGAGCTAATGATTTTTTGTGGTATGATGGGAAAATGAGGAATCCTTAGATAGGGGCAAGGTAGGCAATCCTTATGGTGTCTTTGTCAAATTTTGTTATAGAGAGGTGAGCAGAGGAGTAATGGAGTCGATAACATCGAAAGCATCTAGCTGGGGATGAATTTTAGATATTACAATTGAAGAAAAACACGATGCTCAGTTAGCCATAACAGAGCACTTAAAAGTGAATTTTGAAATAAATTTTGCTTAACTAAACATTAAAGGCATGACATTTAAGCATGGAAATAACATAAGATAATGAAACAAAAACAGGAGATAAACATCATCATAAGAGACTGACACATGAGTCCATAAACAAGTAGACTTCAACCTTCATCATTTACTGAAACTTTTTAATGAAAATGTACATTGTTCAATGTCTTCTCTATCAAACACTGACCAACCAACCCTTTGCACACTAAAATTCATGGAATATATACAATTAGCTCATCCCTCGACTAAGGAAGTCGAAATCCATCCTTTTCCCAAAGATAGGAAGAGGTTACAATGCTTTAGGAATAAAATATTTGGAAAATTTTCCCATATCCTACTATCTAGGGTTTGTTTTTTGACTAACCAAAAATATGCTAACTGAAGAGAAAATCATGGGATTAGGTAGAAAAATCTTCAATCTTCATCATCCAAATCAATTTGGAGTCAATTATGCCAAGTTGAAGGTCCGCCAAGTTGAATTTCAAAAAATTCGAGAACTCTGTCAACAAATCTGGCTTGGCGAAATTGTGAAAAATGAGTCTCAACGTGACACTTGTAATTCCCAAACTATAACACTTGTGTAAAAACTGAGAGAGGTTTTTGTAGATGAGCTTGTGCTTGAGAGAAACCTCTTAGTTTTCGAAAACTCTTCTCCAACTCCTTAGAATCCACGTCCAAAAAGCATGACTAAAACATGATATGACAAAATGTAAAAAATAAGCTATAAAGGTTCATTTGAATCTTCCAATCTATGACACCTGTTACAAAACTAAAGGAGGTTTTCTGTTATTGAGCTTGTGTTTGACAAAAACCTCTTTTGGTTTTTCAAGTTTCATCTCCGTTTGGTCAGAAGTTGATTCTAAAGTTAACTACTAAAAGAGTTAAAAACGTAGCAAATCCCCTGTAGCGAAAACGCATCAAGTTCATCCTTTGCATACTTCCGACCATCTCCCGTACCTCTGAATGTGTCAAATAGGTGGAAGACAACCCTTGAATCGTCAAATACCTATTAGAAAACATTTTTCCAAATTTCAAACCTCCCTTCTTGAAAATCACCACCTACAGCAAAAGCGCAATAACAAAGCACAACGAATTTCATTTGCATGGGTTTGACCAAGTGTTGAAATCTCTGATCAAGCAAAATATTTGGTAGATGATGTTTACAACCTCATGAATCCTCTTTGAAACTCCACTTTTGAAAAAGTGCAAAATCATTGATTTTCTTCATATCTTATATTTTTTGAGAGTAGCGTAGCAGAAAAGCGCAACGGTGCAGGAATAGATGTGAAACTGACTAGTTGACCGCCCTCTTGAACATTTTGAGATGAGTTTTGAGGTATTAAACACAAAATGAACAAGAAAAACAAACTTCTATAACCTGGAGGTCGTCAAGGTGCAAGAAGGCATAGCAACTGTGAAAGCGCAGCGCAAAGGAGAAACGCACCAACAACTTGTTGTGTTAATGATTTGATGAAGTATTTGATGTGACTTTGCAACTAACTTGAAAAGACACCAATGACTTGTCCCAATGATGAGAAAACAAAGACCCACAACTATCTTCACTCATGATTTGGATAACACGTTACCCTAGACTTATTAAAACTAGATCTTTTAAGACTTTGACAACTTGATCGTTATTTACTACTCAAACTTTAGTATATCCTATTGACACTAAGACTTGATCTCAATGAAATCATAGCAACACTTTACAAATTGACCAAGATACTAACAAATACTAAGCTTGACTTTGATTACGATAGGACACTAACAATATCTAGGAATCTTGACGTAGAGGCAATAGTAGGAGCCTTGCCCTCTACTTGTGAGGAATCACCTCCAACTGTCTGGTGCAGATGTCCCTATACCTGCCCCTGTACTAGCTCCTCATCCCCATCATCACTATCACTGTCTGAGTACACCTCAATGTAGTGAGCCTTTCCCACTTTGTCCTTGCCAGCACATTTGTGCCTTGGTGCCCATGGCTCCTGACACCTGAAACAAAGTTTCTTTTTCTTTAGCTCTTTTCGGGTCTCCTCATCCATCTTCGGTTTACCAGTCCACTCCTTTTGAAAGGGCTTGACCTCTCTACCTTTCTGAGGGATGAAATGTTTAGGAGTGAATTTATTTTTGGTGGCGGCATCCTGCAAGTCCCTGGTTTTTTTGATTGTCGCACGAAGAGTGGTGGGCTCAAAGCTTTTAACCCATCCATGTAGAGGTTCGACCAGCCCCTCTACAAATAGCATCACCACTCTGGTCCCTGAAAAAACTGTGACCATGACTGCCAACCTCTGGAACACTGAGATGTAGGCCCCCAGACTACCTGTCTGCTTGAGTTGTGCCAACTCTCTAAAATGAAGCTCTGGATTCTTCCTTTCAAACTGCTCAATGAGTCTCTGAGTGAACTCCGTGTATGAAGTGATGCCGCTGTGGCCCATAGTCACCATCCCATGGTACCACCACTCATGGGCCTCACTATCCAATTATAAGGTGGCTAGTTTAATAGCCTCCTCATCTGTCATCTGATGTAATTGGAAATAGCTCTCCAGTTTCTGAACCCATGATTAAGCTGAACATTTGGATGACCTATCATCAAAGTAGGGGATGGTCACCTTCCCCAATGCCTTTTGCAGCTCTTGATTCTTCCTTGGGACCCTCTGAAATGGTTTACGCCTGCTTGTCATCTCTTTAATCAAGTCTACCATTTTCTTTTGGCCCTTAGCCAAGTCATTTATAGCCATGAGCAAGCTGTTAAAGGTCTGTTCCTCGTTGTCTCCCATATCTGGCCATTCAATTTCAGGTGTTTCCTCTATCTCTTTCCTCTTTTCAGGTGTCTCTTCACTTTCAGTATCAGGGATATCCTCTTCTGTAAGGGGAGATGGTTCTCTGTAGGTGTGTTGCCTTCTATATAAAGATTTTCTTCTGTCATGTAACCTCTGTCAGACTGCCCTCAAACCACACAGCTGGCCATGAACATGCTCTGATACCACTGTAAAATTCCAAATTTGCAATATTCCCAATTTTCCTTCTGAGTTTTTCAAAATGAGTTTCAGTGACACAGTCTTTCAGTCAGTTTGTTTGCTCTGCTGTAGGTGAATTTTATAAGTTTGTTCTATGGACCACATTAGTTGGTTCGAAACGTCGATGAATGCATCCACATTCATCAACAATCTCCAAAATAAACTTATAATTTTAATAACAAACTTTAGAAATTCGATGCAGCTGATATTAGACAATGGCACCTATGGGATGGGCATTTTTCATTTAAAAACTTGAATATACAGAGCAGATTTGGAAGATGGAGACTGGTAGTGTAGACAGTCAATAATAATGAATACATGTACAAATATCAGTCCTCCAGAATAGCACTCCAGCACTTGTTTATGATATACACTGCCGAAGAACATATACGGGCTTAACTCTTGCAACGGCCCATGCAATACTAGTCACTGAGATAATACAACGCCCTTAAAATGAGCCTCCAGCAACACTGAGATACACAGAGATGACTCATCTTCTCCCTAACTTGTGGTCGGCACAGGAATGGAGCTCAAACTTGAATATTAAATGCACATGGACTGAGGGCAAGGGAAAACAGTTCTACGTCCCTCCAGCAAAGAATGTGACTTGTATGTGACAGGAATTAGGCTCCAGAAGTCAACACGTTCAGACCAACAACTAGCTCGTAGCCCAGGAAGGTAATAACCCTATTCTAGCAGTGAAATATTTGATGGCCGTTGGCTGGGTACTCTAGCTTCCCTCTCAAGAAGAAGTCGAATCACTAACACTTGCAGATAGTCAGAAATGAGAGCAAACCCTTGAAGTATAAACTCGGCCTCTGCTATAGGTGGTTCAAATGGCAGAATGAGAGGAGTATGCTCTTCTAACAGCTGTAACTTATATCCAGACTTGAGCTTGGGTCTTTGGCTCCATGATTTTTGTTCCCAACCTGAAACATGTTAAACGAAGAGCAATAAATTAGAGATTTAACTGATAACACTTCTTTCTAGCTCAATTCTCTAGATATTTTTTTGTCCTTTGAATCCCGACAGTGAAATGTAAGTGATTTCACTCCTTGGACTGGCTAGAGTGTCTAGTTTCAACACTGAAACTAGCTATGACGGCTAGGGTTTCCAAGCCCTAAGCTTCTCCTCAAGGAAAACTCTCCAAGAGGTCTTTTCTCCGAAAACTCAAATGGCGCTGATATTAAGAATGAAAGATCTCGGACTTCAGCCTTGGCAGAGCACTCCGCAAAGACTAAGCACCATATCTGCCTGGAAAGCGCATCAATTATCGCAAGGGAGGAACAGCATCAGAGACGAAAGATCAGAGAAGCGCTTGAAATTATCAAACATCCTCATAATCTGAACAGAGACAATGGTATGGAGATTAGCGGGAGCTGGATTCCCTTGATCAAGGAATCAAGATTGCAAACTCATCCCAGGTATGGCAGTTAAGCAGCTAAAATATTCTAATAACCCTATTTTAATATTAACAAACATATAATAATTAACCTTAAAATACAATAATACATGAATTTCTATATATTAATTAATATATTAATTATCATATTAATTAATATATATATTATCATATGTTAATTAATATATTAATTATCATATATGTTAATTATCGCAAGATTAATTAATATATTAATTATCATATATAATCTAATATATATTAATTAATATAATATTATTTTTTTAACTTAAACGGTTATATGGATTTTATTGATCTGGAAACAATGGGACTTTTACATGCTTTTCTCTATTACATTGCAGTTCTCTGAATACAGAATTCAGGGCATTTGCATAAAACCATTTTCGTTGACAAAGATAAGCCCTTTCATGATTGCACTGCCTTTGTTTGCCATTTTGTCAGCTTCACTATTTAAATTTCTGAGCATGTGGTAGAATTTGCAGCTGTCAAAGAATTGGAGAACTCTTTTCAGTCTTCCCAATATTTTGTTGAGGCTGGGATTGTTGAATCGATCCCCCGTATTTAAATTTTTTATTATCAATTCTGAGTCTCCGAAGACTTGTAGCTTTTTCACTCCTTTATCCCTTGCAATTTGGCAGACTTTGAGGAGTCCTAACAGCTCAGCCTGGTTATTGGACTTCTGTCCTAATCCCCAATAAAAGATGTCTTTTGTGTCCCCGTCCGGTGAGTAGATGACTCCGCCTGCTCCAGCTGTCCCTGGATTCCCTTTTGACGCCCCATCAAAGAAGGCTGTGTGTATTTTTTGAGATCTCCACCAATTCTGATAGTAGTCCTCTTTATCTCTTAATCGCCATTCCTGATTGTTACTTTGAGGTTTAGGAAAGTTCCTGCTCGGATATGGCTCCAGAGAGCCTAACCATCTCTTTTCTTCTGGCAGTAGCAAGGAATCTTCTTTTATATACTGATGTTGGGCTGTTTCAATCAAAAAGGCCTTGGCTTTTGCAGCTATTTGCAACGATGAATGTCTCACCTCATTGAAAATCTGTTGATTGCGCGCCAACCAGATCTGCCAGCGAACGTATTTGGGGATCGCTGACCAGATTCTGTTCCAGAAAGATTTTTGGGGGATTTTCTGAGGATAATGTTGCTTCCATGAGGTGAACAGGTCAGCTGCGGAGTTAAAGGAAGGTACAGGAGTCTGCAAATCCATTAATACGTGACCCCAGACTTCTTGAGCTACTCTGCATTCCATAAATAGATGGTGAGCTGTTTCGGAATTGTTTTTACACATAGCACACCTATGAGGCCCTGCTATTTTTCGCTTCTCCAGGTTATCTCCGGTGAGGATTTTGTTATGGATCAGCGTCCAGCAAAAGAAATTTACCTTTGGAGTGGCAAATGAGTCCCATACGCTTTTCCATAAACTTGAGGGATGATTGCTATTTCTCTTCCCCTGCAGAACGCGGTAGCCCTCTGTTGTGGAGTAAACTCCAGCTTGTCCCCACCCCCAGCTATCTTGTGCGTCTCTATGGACAGGGGCGGCGTCCTCCAGATATTCTTCGAGCAGAGACTGTTGATTTTCCAGCCTGATCGGGACTCCAAAGAGATCCCAACCCTCCCACTCGCCATGCTTATTCCACTTTGCTAAGTCATAGAGGCGTTTGACTCCCGCGCGCTCTAACCAGTGTCTAAGCTCTGTTATATCTGTTTTATCTGCTAATGGAGTATTCATCATTATACTGTCTGTCCATATATTTATATGCTTGCCGCTTCCAGGAATGCGATACAGGTGATTTTTGAAGTGTTGACTGCTTTTACAACACAGGTTCCAGAGCTGCGTGCTTTTAGTTGTGGATGGGTGCGTTAAATTGCTTAGATCTTTGCTTATTCCATATTTTGACCGCAGAGTGTTACTGACTGAATGGGTGGGATCATGAATCAATTTCCACAGGATTTTTCCTCCTAAAGCCAGGTTCACCAGATGGGGATCTCTTATCTGTAGCCCCCCCTCTTCCTTCGTTCTCTTTACTACATCCCAATTCACCAGATGAAATCTTTTTTCACTGCCTTTCCCTCCTTGCCACAAAAATTCTCTCAGAAGTTTTGAAATTTGCTCCATAACATTGCGAGGGGCCAAAAGGAAAGCTGCTTGGAAGATTGGGTAAGCTGACAGCACCGATTTTATCAAGACAACTTTGCCGCCCTTAGTCAACCAGTGACCCCCCCAAGCTGCAATCTTCTTTTTCATTTTTGATATTATTCCATTCCATAAGGCTCTTTTGTTGATTCCAGAAATAATGGGCAGGCCAAGGTAGGTGAATCTATCCCATTCTGTGTTTCCTTTGAACCCAAGGATGGAAGTTATACCTGCAAGTTCTTGCTGATTTATATTCCAACTAAAAACTTCGCTCTTGTTGTTGTTAACTGCCGCTCCAGTGACTCTGCAATAGCTTCTAAGGACCTTGTCGAAAGCTCGGGCAATTCTTGTGGATGCTCCACCTAGAAGGAGCGAATCATCAGCAAAAAGAGCATGGTTCGAAGGCTCGGTTCCTGTTGTTGTTTTGAGCCCTGGTAACATACCTATGCCTCTTTCTGCATTGAGCTTTCTGCTTAGAGAGTCTGCCATAAGAATGTACAGATGGGGGGATAGTGGGCATCCCTGACGTATGCCTCTCTTAGCTTTAAAAAAGTTTGTTGGACGACCATTCACAAGGGGTGCAATCCATGGATTGTCTATGCAGGCTTTGATGAGATGAACAAAAGTGGACGAGAAGCCAAATGAGAGAAGCACTTTGCTAAGGAAACTTCGGTTTACTCTATCAAACGCGTTTGCCATGTCTAATTTTATCACCATTCCTTTCTCTTTCCTCTGTTTGCTGGAGTGTATTGTCTCTTGAACCTGGATTACATTATCCAGAATATGACGACCTTCTACAAAGCCACCTTGGGAGCTGGATATCACCCTTTTTAGCAGTGGTTTAATTCTGTTTGCTAACAGCTTGGCCAATATTTTGTAAGACGCATTACACAACGATATTGGTCGAAATCTGGAAAAAGTTTCTGGATTGGAGTCTTTGGGGATTAAAGCTAGGTATGAAGAATTGGTTCCTCCACCTATCTTGGCTTTTGCCATAAATCCTCTTATCATTTTCTGCAGGTCTTCCTTGATAATATGCCAGCATGCTTTATAAAAGTGGATTGTGAATCCATCAGGCCCCGGTGCCTTGTCCGCATCCATGGCCCAAATTACATTTATAATTTCCTTTTCTGTTATAGGTCTGCATAGGATTGCGTTTTCTTCAGGATTAATGAGCTTGGGAATATTTGAAAGAAAATCTGCAGTTTCCTCATCATTATTTTGTGCTTCTGAGCTGAAGAGATTCTGAAAGTGTGCTTCAGCAGCTGCCTTGACTTGATTGTTTCCTTTATAGACTTGCCCATCTGCTGTTTTAATTTCTGCTATATAGTTTCTTGACAGTCTTACTCTATATTGCCTGTGGAAGTAAGTAGTATTCCGATCTCCTGCCTTTAACCACAGGCTTCTGGACTTTATTCTCCAATATTCTTCCTCCTTTCGGAATGACTGATGCGCTGATCGTTGTGCTTGAGTTTCTGTTTCCAACACTTCTGTTGTGATCTCTTTAGTTTCCATGTCTGTTTGCAATGCTTGTAATGATTGAACTGCTTCTTTTCTTTGTTCTGTTGGCGTATGTATTGGTTTCTTAATCCAGTCTTTCAAGGCTTGTTTGGTGGCTTTTAACTTTTGTTCCCAAACATAGCTAGTTGATCCGTTGATGGGTTTGGACCAAGCTTCTTTTACCGTGTCTGAGAAACCCTCTCTCTCAATCCATTGTGGACTGAAACGAAATGGGATAGGTCCCAGATCTTCTTCTTCTTCTAGAATGAGCTGAACTGGCTTATGATCTGATGTGAGTTTAGGTAAAATCTTTGAGATGATGATTTTTTTCTCCATCATTATGGAGCTTTGCACTAGGAAGCGGTCAAGTCTTGCAGATATGTGACCCGAGCCCGTCCGATTATTTGACCAGGTATATATGCCCCGAACTGGATTGAAATCCAAAAGGTCCCATGTTTGGGTGATTTCCTCGACCATGGGCAGCAAGGGATCCCTGGTGTCTATTCCTCCTCTCTTCTCTTTTGCTTTCATAATAATATTAAGATCGCCTGCTATAATGATATTGATGGGAGAAGATAATTCTAAAAAAGCAGTGAGACTGTTCCAGCATTCTCTCTTTTCAGTATAAGAGACTGGCACATAAAGATTAAATAGAGATATAGTTAACTTACTTGCTTTGTGTTTCAGTTCCGTGAAGATCCAGTGCTGGGTTGCTTGGTAGTTATTCAAATGGAAGAGTTCTTCAGACCATAGGGTTGCCAAGCCCCCGGAGGTGCCTCTTGCACTGACTGCTTTGCCTGCCTTTTTATTCCACTTTGATTTACTGATCTCTAAAAGAGCTTGCCCTTCTAGTTTTGTCTCTTGGAGCATGAGAATTTCTGAGGGTTCAGTTTTCAATAGGTCTTTGACTGCCTCGATTTTGGAGGGATTCCCCAGTCCTCTACAATTCCAAGAGGCTAATTTCATTATTTATTATTTTGATTGATGAGTCCTCCCTTGGAGGGCTTTGGCCTGGTGTTT
This sequence comes from Pinus taeda, assembly GCA_000404065.3. NCBI lineage: Eukaryota > Viridiplantae > Streptophyta > Pinopsida > Pinales > Pinaceae > Pinus > Pinus taeda. The sequence continues at coordinate 215,003 of APFE031296388.1, read as the reverse complement.
CGCCCTATAGACATTTCTATTGTGGGCTGACTTCCTTGTGTCTTGTGTCTTTCAGCCTCCTCCTCCCTTTTTTCCTTACGGGATTTTCTTCCTGCTTTTTTTGATGGGCGCTCGAAGATTTCATCTTCCGAAGAATCTGAGCTCTCCCTTGGTTTTTTCTTTGCCATATCAGCATATGATAGGTTGATAGGGCTGCCCTGATTTGTTTCACTCTGTTCTGCTTCTTCTCTCTCTTTTTGCAATGGCGTAGTGTTTTCCTGCTCCTCATGCTCCTTTATTGGGTTCACTTGATGGCTCTGCTGTTCGCCTTCTATCCCTTTTGTCCTTGCTTCTGCTTCTTGGTTTATTTTGGATCTGCTAGATTCTTCATTCCTATGTTGTTCACTTTGTGTCTCATTTGGATTTTCTTCCTCCTCTTGATTTTTTTTGGATCTGCTTGTTTCTCCATTCCTATTGCCTTTTCCTGTGCCTTTTTTTGCATTTGCATTTTTTTTTACTAGGGTCCACTGTTCCTCGTTTTGTTTGCCCATTTGGTCCTCAGTCTTTTTTTTGCAGTGCTTTGCGAAATGGCCATGGCCATGGCAGTGTCTGCATTTAAACGGCCACTGCTCATAGTCTAGCTCTTGTATATACGTCCACCCGGCTACTGTGAGTTTGATGGCTTCTGGGAGCCCTTCTTCCAGGTCCACTTCAACACAGATGCGTGCACAAGAATATTGATCCTTCCTTACTGCTTGGTCTATGTATTTTCCCAGGGCATTCCCTATGATCTGGAGGTGATTCCAGCAATGGAGGGGCAGATGGGGGAGCCTGACCCAAACCGGGACAGCTGAAGGAACGTCTTGTGTAGGATCAAAGTCAGGCGACCATTTGTTCAGGTAAAGGCCCTGAGGGCCCATGAAATAAGGTCCATTTCTGAAGATTAATCCTTTATCATCAGGGCTTTCAAATACAAAAACGAAGAATCCCTTACCCACGAAATAGCTTTTGACACCTTCTTTAATGAGGGGCTTCCAGTTCCTTTGAGTCCACTCCTCAACCGTTTTTGGCGATGGCCAGAGGCCTGTAAACTAGCCAATGAGTCCTTTTTCAGCCAGATTCAAGGCAGCTTTGCAAGTCTCTTCTTCCGGCAGAGCCACTGAAGGGATAGTGTCCATCTTTTTGACAAACTTCTGCATGGTCACAGAGGGAGGACGCTTGGGGCCAGAAGCCACTAATGACTTAAAGGCCTAGACCTCCGGAGGCAGGGGATCCATGATCACCCGAAACAGTCCGAACAGAGCTGCTCTACGCTGGTCCGATCATCTTTTTTCCCTGCAGAAGAAGGCAGAGGCACAGATCTGGTGGCAGAGGGCCACCCCCAATCAGAAGGGAGCGCAGATCCGACCAAGCCCGCAGAGCAACTCGCCTGCAGCGCAGAACTTCAGGCACGGGCCTGAGCCCCTCACTGGCAGCCCAGAACGCAGTCTGACCTAGCACGATATGCAGAGCTCCTCCGTGCGCAAAACAAACAATAATTAATATATTAATGATCATATATATTAATCTATATATTAATTAATATATTAATTATCATATTAATTATTTATAATAAATCATAATTAATAAATTTTTAACTAATTAAGTATTAGGGTTTATTAATTTATCACTTATCTATCTATATATATATATATATAATATATATATATATATATATATATATATATATATATAATCATAATTCCATCATTATAAACAATTATTTTAATTAAATTAATAAAAAGTAATAAAGTAATAATTAATAAATAAAATAAAATAAAATTATAAAATATTAATTAAATTAAATTAATAAAATTAGATTAATAAAATTAATAAAATAAATTAAATCAATTTAATAATTTTATTTATTTAATTAAATTAATAAAATTAATAATTTTATTAATTTAAATAAAAATAAAAATTAATTAATTTAGCAATTTCATTTATTTTAATTAAATTAAATTAATAAGATTAATAAAATAAACAAATTAATAAAATTAATAAATTAATAAAAATAAAATTAATAAAATTAATTTAATTAATAAAATAAAATTAATAAAATTAATAAATAATTATCCCAGCCGACAGTGTGCTGATCCGATTCCTCATTAGTATTTATTTCTCTAAAGCAGCTCATCTTTTATCATCATTCATAAGTCCTGATGATGGATCCCATTTGGGATTTGAAACGTTGGCATAAAAATGTTCATACTGTGGATTCTCCGGTCACTGATTCAAGAGAGTATCCTCATTTTCCTTCTTTTATAAATTTGTGGCCATTTTTGCCACTACTTTACCATTTTAGTTTTTATAAAGTCATTTTATAATATTTCACTTTATAAAGTTAAAATGACTTTTCACTTGCCTCGGAAATGTCCTCTTTTCACCCCTTCGACTTTTTATAATTTTTCCTTAGGCAAATTTAGTCCGTCTTATTAATATTTTCCCACTTTAGCTTATGGGAACCACATTAGGCTAGGGGACTCCGTAATAAGCTTCCTAAATGGTCCGGGACATGACACAAGTCAACACACACGTCCTGTTGCAATGCTGTTGAAGGAATGTCTGAAACTGCAAATTGGATTTCGCATTTTCCAGTGGTAACAGTTGGCTCCATATAGGAACTGCACACTCTTGTAGGGTGCAAGAGATCTCCAGAATCTTTGAGGTCTGCTACCACGCGTGATACACCTGCCAAGAAGATAAAGAAACACTGGGAATGGGTGATTTGGAAATGCTCGTCTTTGATTTAACATTTTTTTCTATTTGTATTTTTTACTTCTCATCACGATAACCGCTGAATTTCAGATTTCGGAGAAAAAGCTGAAACATATCTCAAAGACTCAAAGTACTTACAAACCATGATAATAAAGTGCTATATGATTTAGAATGCATATTATAGTGTAGAACTGGATATTGGCTTGTAACCTAGAATGCTCAAGTCTCATATCCTTGAGACTTGAGAGCTCATTCGTCATAGGGTTCTATCCCGGATATACAAGTTTGCAAAGCAGTAAGTTTTCATATTTAAAGATTACTCATAGAATGGGGGGTGCGGGGGTGGGGAGGCAATACAATTGATTGTAATCAATACTCACCAAATTAGTTAAGAACATGCCTCTTCTCTATTCTTAGGCATGAGATGAAAACTAGTAAATCTTTTTATGATGACAAATGCTAAGAGGATATTTTGTGCTCTTCTATTTATGGATATTTGTATTGAGGTTTTAGCTTTTTCAGGCTACATGCTTGTTTGTCTTCTATTAGATTGTGTCAATTTTCTTTATATTTAACAGATTTGGCCTGCATCAACTTATTGGTATGTAAATTATGGTGATCTATGAACAGGGTGAGATGGATGACTCTGCAGTTGATTTTAATTTTTCTGGAAATGTTGATTTTGACAATGTGGTTCAACACTTTCTTCCTAATGGAGTCCAAGCAATGCCTATGAAGCTTGGCTATTTAAATGGGGAGGCCAAAGTATATGGTTCAATTTTGAAAACGTATGTGACATTCCTGACTGTGAACACATTTGAAAAGTTTGGAATTTCCAAATTAAAATTTACTTCTTGAATACCTTGTTTGTTGCTGCTTTGAGATCATACAAAGAGTTAGATAAGTGTGGATACTCTGTTATGCTCTTTTGTTTAGTAACTTGTTTGATGTGTCTTTTGTACATTGACTAATCTCATGTATTAATACGTATTTAAGGAGGTATGACATCAAATGGACAGCACCAAAGGCTGAAGGATCTTTCACTGATGCACGTGGTGATATTATAATATCTGATGAAGCCATTATAATCAGCTCTTCTTCGATTACTTTTGATCTTGTGACAAAAATTCAAATATCATATCCTAATGGACACTATTTAAAAGAAGAGAGTTCAGATCTCATTGTTGCTGTTGCCCCAGATATCCTGGGCGTTGATGCTGATTTACGTTTGCAGGGATTTGATATCCTTAGTTTGACTCCTTTTAGTGCTATTGGTTCTCCAAAGCCCATGCATATGAAACTAACAGGCAGGGCTAAATTTCATGGATCTGTCGTGGAATCCTTAGAGAGATCAGTTGATGAGAACATTGCAGTTCAAGAGGAGATCTTGAGTTCTGATGACTTTCTTAGGACAAAAGCATCGGGACTTGTTGGAGATGTACAATTATCAGGAATAAAATTGAATCAACTTCTTGTGGCACCAAATTCGTCAGGGATGTTGGCTATTTTCCCACAAAATTTCAAGGTAAGCCTTTTTGTAGTGTGGTTTCTATGCAGAATTTACATCAATACTCTTTAAATTCGTGCTGCATCTTTTCAAGATGTTGTAATGATGTCTTTTTATAGTTGGAAGACTAATAAGCTGTGTGTTTTTATAGTTGGAAAAATAATAAGCTCCATGTTTTTGGGATCTTTTTTATATGTATAGTCGGAGACTAGAGTATACAGGGTTGTCATATTAACATTCAGTTCAGGTGTTTTCTTGGTCGTATATTATGAATCGATATTGCCAAACAGACAATTCTCCCATGGTGTGTGCTGTTGCTTCATTTTCAATATTACAACCTGGGAAAGACTGCAGCCTGAATCTTATACAACACTGCTGGCTTAAGGGGACATCCATTAAGCATTATACGTTTTGTATTACTATTTCTGAGCTATAGTTTATCTTGTGATGTTACTTTTTGTTTAGTTTGAAATGGCTGAGTGATTATGTTATTTATCTATGAATCCTTTTCTCCGAGGAGATAACTCACTTAAGATGTATGCTGTTGTTGTGTTTGTTTACATATTTCTTGCTACAGTAGACTGCAGCTTGCATCCTACAAAACACCGAGAGTTAAGAAGTAAGCATTCATGCTTACCATACAGTAAGAAGTCATAATTGCAGGAGACATTACAACCGTCTTTGGATACTTATTAAGTCTACTAGTCTAGTTGATTCTTGTGCACTTCCATGACAACTATTCACTATCATTCATTGAACTGGGTCTTCTTTGTGTCTTTCTGCATTAAACACTCCATATTTTGATTCCTTTGTGGATGCTGCAGTTCCCCCTCAAGGGTTAATGAAGGCCCACCTTGCTTCCTCTGCATCGAAGAATGGTGTGACTTTGCTTGCTTTTCTTTTCCTTTGTTGTTTTCCTCGATATTTTCTATTTGATAGAGCTTGGAAACACTGAGAGGAGGTGTTTCTGGATTGATCTTTTGGACCTTTACCTTGCTGACATCCTTTACTTGATTTCTTGACAATTTTTAAAACCATCATTCCGCACTTTCTTTTTGTGTTGAATTTGGATGTTGGGGGAGCAATGCTGCAGAATGTGTTCATGTTCTTGGTACTTATGGTACCAAGCAGGGACTTTTTCATAGTCTAATGGTTGATTCAGTTCCCAGTCCTGGTCATCCAGGACAATAAATTTTGGTTTGTGGGGTTGCTGGGGGGTTGGGTGTGCGATGGGAAACATTCATGTAAACACAAATGCAGGCATATAAGGTATAATGCCTTGCATAGGCTAACGTTTTTCATTCAAGAGAGAAAGTCCTCTTTAGGTGGTTGTTCGATGGGAGCAACTAATATGGTCTCGTTCCTAAGTTTAAATTTAGGTAAAAGTACATTGATCAATTATTTAATTAATGTTGACTTTGGGCTAATGCTTTTCTAAGGATAAATAATTAATTATTTAAGTGACCTAGATCCACTTCACCATTGATCAAAGAAAGCTAGGATTTAATCCTAACGCTCAGTCACTTTGGAGATTAGAGATTTGGTCCATCGAGAATGTTACACAGACATGGTGAACGAGAAACAATAGAAAGATAAATCATGTATTGTGTTTTATTAACAATTTGATATACATTTATAGTACATTTGGTGACCGTTGGGATTCACATCCCAAGGGCCCTTGGACTGCTTTGTCCATTCGGCTTCCACGCTAACCCTTTAGGATTAGGTGTCCAACATTCCCCCCCTTAATCCGAAGGGTTATGTATGATTCCAAGAAAAGAGCTGTAATACAAAATGTGCAATAATGCATGGCAGCACTAGGCTGAATGTGCTTGAAATGTTGGTATAAAGGGCGGTGGTTTAAGGATGGCCACAAACACTGGAACGCTTAGTGCAGTTCCCGGAACTCTTCCAAAACTGGCAAGAAGCTGGAGTCTTCTGCTAGAGGAAGTGATCCTATTGTTTTAAAGAGGGAAACCTTCAACCATAAAAGGGAGGTCTCACCCCGCATAAAAAGGTAAAACTTCAACCTGAAAAGGGAAGTCTCAACCTGTGATGGTTTAAGGATGACCAACAACTCTGGAATGCTTAATGCAATTCCTGGAACTCTCCCAAAACTGGCAAGAAGCTGGAGTCTTCT
>APFE031296388.1:195848-207566 GCA_000404065.3 Pinus taeda | reverse complement strand
GGTTGTCTCAATGTTCTGAACAAAAACAGGTTCAGAATGGTGTCTATTTTGATGTAGCTCTTCTTGCTGTAGCTGTGATTCAAGTTGCAAAAAATCAATCTTTTCCTGTGCATTCTATAGACATGTCTGAATTTCTGAGAGAAAATCCTTGCTGATTTGTAATGTGTCATCAACAGTAGATTGTATAAGAGTCTTCATGAACTCTAATACTTCATTGATTCTGGCCATTTATGCGTTAAAAAACTTATCAAAACTACCAGCAATATCCTTATAATGTGCAACAAATGATTAGTTTGCAACAAGAAGGAACAGGTAGAATTTGAAGATGCTGAAACCGGATCAACTTGAATTGCTTTACAGCAGGCCAAGAAAGTCTTGAAGTATACCCGAAAGCAACTTAAGTATTCATTCAACACTATAATTCTTTCTTTCTCAAAATTTGTAAGGAGTCAACAAACTAGATATTGCAGATTCGTTCTTATTGAAAACTTTTATATCTCAATCACTAGGAACGCCACCATAGAAAGAATGCAGTTTCAAGAAACTCAGCTGCATTATTCAAGAAACTCCATCTCACTTTATGATATTAAAAGGCTCTCATAAATAAAGGAAACACTTTAGACATATGAGAAAAATTGCATTGCATCTGTGGAAATGGATAATCTACACCAACTATATTGCTCCAACATATGAAAGAAGTACTTCTAACTGCCTTAAACATCCATTTAAAGCAACATCGTCAAAGGATCCTCAATGTATCCTTTAAATGCTCTCAGATATTCAGCACCAATTGCACCATCAATCACTCGGTGATCACAGCTAGACATGAATGAACTGACATCAAATTGATCTGGAAGTGCTCCTGGGATGACTCACTTTGCAGCTGAACCCACAGCCAGAATTGCTGACTGTGGAGGGTTGATGATAGCACAAAACTGTTTTATTCCAAATGGACCTCCCAAATTGGATACTGTGAACGTCCCTCCCTCATAATCAGCTGGCTTCAAAGTATTCTCTTTAGCTTTCTGCGCCAAAGCTTTTATGTCCTCCCCAAGCGAGCCTGAGGTCGAATTCGAGCCGGAAGTTTCTAATAATGTTTCAGATATCCAATATTATGAATATACAAAAGTAGTTTCAGACGAGTCGGAAGATGCTGAGAATGTTCCTTTGAATGTTAATGTAAAGGCGAAGAAGGGAATAAATTATATGCGTGGAAATAAAAGAAAATTTATACTATTCTAGCATCCCGACATTGGCATAAAAAGATTGATCCTGTTGTGGCGCCCTTTCAAACTAGAGGCAAAGGGCCAATCAATGGAGTGATTACATTGGGAGGCATTCAAGCAATTTGAGGGAATTCCGTCGGGTTCGTAGGCCTGGCATGCTGGTGAAGAGCAGAAACTCCGTGTCACTGCTTCTGGAAAGTCATACAGTTCATAAGAAAGCGGCTCATCTGTCGTGCTTGGTGTAGTGTAAATAAAGACTGAAGGCTCCTACTGTGCGTGGTCGTGGGTTCGTTTCTTCTCAGCGGCAAATTCAACTAGAGAATACTGTTGCTCACAATGATGAGAAAAATCTTAAGCCACGAGAGTGCTGGCAGTGGCAGATTCACACACTGTCTCCTGAGATGCATTCAAAGGCGCCGCCTCAATTTGAAAATGGAACTGCCGGTGTTAGAAGATCCTGGGATGAAGACAATGCTGAAATAATTGAAAAAGCTTCTCTCGAGTTTCATAGACAGTGTACTCTGCTCCACTCAGTCAATTCGTAAAATTGTTGTAGCGGCTGCTGAAGTCAGAAACCCTCAAATAACTCCAACGTACGTACCAAATCCAGTTATCCTTCCTTCGAAGTTGGTTTTGAAGTCTGGTTAAACTACTCACAAGAAGAGAGCCAGAGCCGTCTCTGAGATTATATCGCCACCGCCTCGGTTCCGCATGTAAATCTTTTGGGAAATCTGCGATTATATGGCCGCCGCCTCGGCTACGCATGTAAATCTTTTGAGAAATCTGAGGTTCAGTAAGATGCGAAAAAGAATTGTAAATCCACAGAATTTTACAGAAACAACTTTATGCGTACAAAATATCGCGCTTCAGAATGACGGACTGAGACTCGAACGCCAAACCATACACGGACTCAGACAGCCAATCCAACAGACATAACAGGCCATAGATCTTGTGCCAACACCAGACTGGATTCCGCCACCTCCAGGTAGAATTTGAAGTTAAATGGTAACGCTTCAGGGCGACAGTGCCAGAAAAACTAGCTGAATGAAACTAGGTGGAAAGAGGAGTCTTTTTATGCCAACCATTACAAGCGCATTAGTTTCTTAAACTACAAAATCGTTCGACCAAACAGATGGTAGATATTTCTTGACAACTACCAGTTCAGGAAACTTCCTCTCATAGAGAGAATAAATATACATAAGTTTCTGAAAAGATGACCCTGAAAATGACTATAGCAGTTATGGCTCAATAGCTCAAGGGGTGGATCCTCTTCTTTAAGGGCGAAAATGGCGCAGCCCAGGGCTTTATTCAGGTGGTGAACAGTAGATTGAAAGAGGCCATGAAAGCACTGCCGGTCGTTGTTTACGCTGATACCTCGAAGCCACCCGACGTGGACATGGATTGTCCGATCTGCTTGGCCAAATTTTCAGAAGGAGAAAAGGTGAGAGTTCTGCCAACGTGCTATCATAGTTTCCATTTGGAATGCATAGACGAATGGCTTGTTTCGTGTTATTCGTGTCCCGTGTGTAGACATTGTCCGAATCTCCATATTGATAAGCCAGAAGGCGCTGCAATCGCTGAAGCCACCGAATCAGATAACGCTATGCATAGAGTCATAGAGTCCACAGATTCAACGGAGGCAATTTCGGCTAGGAACTGAAACCATGGAAATAACTCCAGAAGAAGACGGAACTACGATTCCTCCACGGTTGCCTAGAGTATCTTCTCATGATTTTCTCAGCGGACAGAGGCGTTATGTCAGAACAGTAAGGGCAGCGCTGGACAGTAGCGCTTCAGAAGAGCAGGGCGCAGGTAGCAGTATGGCAGCGTAATTGAATATGGAGCAGAGCGCAGGGATGGCAGAATACAGGTACAGCAGACAGCAAATTCAAGGGCGTTACCTTCAGGCACTCTCTCAGATGTTAGGTATGCAACGACAACGTTTCTTTCAGGTAATGAAGACTAGGCTAGCACTATTCAAGGCAACTCAGATGAGTTGTTCAGGAAAAACAGGCCACACATCATGGCTCTGATACCATGTTAAACAGACATGGTGAACGAGAAACAATAGAAAGATAAATCATGCATTGTTTTTTATTAACAATTTGATATACATTTATAGTACATTTGGTGACTGTTGGGATTCACATCCCAAGGTCCCTTGGACTGCTTTGTCCATTCGGCTTCCACGCTAACCCTTTAGGATTAGGTGTCCAACAGAGAAATTATAAAGAGAACATATGGGCGAGGATGTAGACATGTTACATTGCTATTGTTGAGAGTGATTTTCTCAAGGAGTTAGAGACTCCAGGATTGAAGAGAAGGGAAAATGATTGTAGCAAGGGAATTTTGGGAGCAAATTTCAGGGTGTTGATTTGGGTTAGCATCCATGAAAATTGGTGAAGAAGCTAAAGCACATGAGATCTCCAAGACCCAGAAATGGTTTGGGCAGATTCTAACCGGTTTGGGAGATATTAAAATAATTAATATTTTTAATGGATTTCCTAAGTCTAAACTTAGGAAAAATAAAATATTAATGGGTATTAATATAAAAATGGGTTAGAAGGTTCCAAAAGTCATGGAACAAGCCAAATCTAATCTTAGCTGTTGATTCGAAATATAATCTCGGCCGTTGATAGACCAACGAGAAAAGTATAAGAAGAGGCTTGAGGTTTAGTTGGAGAACACACCAGAGTCATCAGTCATTCATTTTGCTTGAGCGGAGTTGCTAAGCAAAGTTGAGTCAGTGATTACCAGTGAGGGGCACTGAGTACGAGGCAGAGAGGTAGGGACAATACTGAGATACCTATTACCAACACAGAAGCGGAGAGAGCGAGAGCAGCAGTCATTCCAGGCTACGCAGAACCCAGCAGAGGCAACGCAGAGCCCAAAGAGACCGTGTCATCCACGCAGAGGGAAGAGGGAGTGACACAGCGACTCCCAGAAGCTGTGCAGTGCCTCAGAAGGCTAACATAGAGGGTCCTGGGGCTAATGTAGGTCGGCAGGAGGCTGACGCAGTGGCCAGAAGGGCCAATGCTGAGCTTTAGTTGTGCCAGAGTGGGTTTCGTGGGACAAGTTTTCTGAATACCTATTTCCAGATATAGAGGTATTGCTGTCATATATTTTTCTCTGTCAGCTGAGTCGGTTAAGGTACCCAGTTGTACTCAGATAAAATACATAATAATATAACCCTCTGAATAGCTGCACTGGTTTTCCTGCATTGGGTTTTTCCGGGGACATTGGTCCAAAATAACGGTGTCACTTGTGTGCTTGTTTTCTTTCAGTTGATGATATGTAGATGTTGATACTGTACTTGTGTTTATTTTCAGTATTTACATGGTAAATAACTTGTTAAGTAATTAAACAAGTAGGTGAAATAAACTAGATAGTACAGGAAGAATTTCTAATGGGTTAGACTTAGAAATTCCAACACAGGGAGAGCAAGTCTTAGGAGAGAGAGGCCAAATAATTGAAGAGGAGGGTTGAGTTGGTTGGTTTTGGTAGCATTGGATGGCTCTAGCCATGGAAATTGGTGAAGAGGCTAAGGCACATGAGTTTTAAAGAACCCAAAAACCGTTTGGTGAAATTCCACCCGGATTGTATTTTATTAAAATACTTAATAATTTTAGTGGGGTTCCTAATTTTAAACTTAGGAAAATTAAAGTATTAATGGATATTAATCAAAATATGGGTGAGAATGATCTAGAAGGCGGATCAAGTCAAGTATTAATCTTAGCCGTTTATTAGAGACTTAATCTCGGCCGTTGAAGTCTTAATGAAAAAATTATAAGGAGGCTTGGGGTTCATTTAGAAACACACACGGAGAGAACGAATTGATCTAGAGTTCGATTTCAGAGGCTAGGAAGTTGAGGATTTGAACTGAGTGATCATTCTGCAGTAGAGGGGCAGGGATAGTTCAGGAGTACTGACAGAGAGGCAGAGACAAGCTAGTGGAGGCAACGCAATAGCTAGAAGGACTGACGCTGGGTCAATTTGGGCCCACACAGACCTGACGTAGAGCCAGAAGGGCCAGCGCAGAGGATTAAGCTGCCCTCCACGCAGAAAGCCAAAACTATCGGAATAGTCGGGAAGGTTGTCGCAGTAGGCAGAGGAGACAACGTAGGGTTGACGCATGGCTAGCGCAGAGATAGCCGGGGTTAGCTTGTTTTCTTGCTGGATCAACTGGAATATGCTGGGTGAAGTGAGGTAAAACTCACTCAGTTTTTTGCCATTGTGTTTTCTCTGTAATTGGACTGCCGGGAGGGCTTCCAACATTGTATTCAAAATTACTACTTAATAATAGAAAACACTCAAATCTCTTGCACCAGTTTTCCCGCATTGGGTTTTTCTGGGAACTATTTTTTCCAAAAATATGTGTCCTATGTATCTTGTTCTTTGATCAGTTTTTTGTTTCATGTAATCAAATTTAAAGTGGTGTAGGTTGCAGAAGTAATTTGCTTCAGTATTCAGAGAATAACTTGATAATGCATATTAAAATCAAGTAGGTGAAGTAGATTCAGATTTGCTGCAGTACTGGTTCCTTGGACTAGGAATTTTCACATGGTATCAAAGCATTGATTTTGAAACAGGAAGAACAGATCCAACACTGAGCAGAGAGGGAAATAGCTGAACTTGGCAACAATTCAAATTCCCTTGAAGGGATTGCGCATGCCATGACGGGAAGCAGAGATTCTAAGGAAATCGCTTTGAGAGAGTTGACAGAGAGGTACAATTTCTAGCTCGTAAGTTTGCAGAGGTAGAGGGAGTGACACAGAGCCTCAACGCAGTGATTGAAGGGCGCAATTTCTGCCAGGGAAGAAATCCGTCGGAAAAGAGCGAAGACACATAGAAGGGGAATTTTCTCCTCAAAGAACTTTTCTCGCCGAATGTTCGAATTTCTCACTTTCCGGGCAATAGTGCTAAGCAGTGACTAGAGGAGTTAGTTCAATTGTTTGGGTGAGATGGCATCGCATGGGCTCAAAGATCAGGACAGGTTGGAAGGAGCTTCCAACTATGTCATATTGAAGACAAAAATCTTAGCACTTCTGGAGGAGTACAATCTCGAAAGTTATGTCAAGAGTGTTGTGTTTGTTCCCGTGGAGTTCGAGATCATGTGGTTTCATGCTTGTAGGGCATAGATACAGTTTGAGAGATGTGGGAAGCTTTGTCTTCACTGTATGAAGGCTCTTTCGAATAGCGGAAGATGTACCTAGAACAAAAGTTGTAGCGAACATTGATGCAGAAGGGAGAAGGGGTTAACTCCTATCTTCAAGATCTTTAGGACACCAGAGACCAGCTTGCTGCAGTGGGGTCTACTCCTTAGTCTATGTTGGGCATGGAAGGCATGTTTTGGGGCTTAAAGCCCAAGTTTTGATTAAGTCCATTGTAAAGACTCCATGATTTGTGGGCGTGGAGCGTGAAGTCATAATAGAGTCGTAGGGTTGTCTGCCCTTGGTTTTGTAATGTAATGTTGGTTTAAAAGATCTACCCATGGTCCGCAGACCATGAGATTGTATAAATAAAGCGAGGCTCCAAGTGTAGAAAAAACATCTAAGGAAGCATGATGAGTTTAAGGGATTGATGAAGCGTTGAGTCAAGTGTAAATTGTGTCTTTGGGTCATAGAGTAGGAGAAGGCTCCCCTACAGCTGAGTGTGCAGGGCAGGTCGAGTCTGTAACCGTGGGAAGAATTAATAAAAGAGAAGTTATACCATATTTCTGTGTATCTTTTCATGTTTTATGTATTATTGGGTATGAATTGCAAGTTTGTTGTTTATTTGCTACGCGAACTCATATGAATGTGCTGTATAAATAAATATAACATAAGGCATCCATTTACGTGAAGATAACTAATTGGTGTAAGAAGATAAGTAAGATCTCGGGTGTGACTTAGGGAAATAGTGTAGAGCGCTGCTCCAGCAGTTCGGAAGCCCCATAACCCTGGTTAGGGCTGTGCAAAGGCGAATATATCAGGGCGCGAAGGCCACAAAAGTGTGCGAAGTAACCTACACGAAGGGACTAACAGTTGGACCAAATCAAACCATTAGACATCTCAAGGGTGCAGAAACCTGGTTCCAACAACCCCCCCTACTACATCGGGTGAGACCTCAGTGCACGTTTTACAGACTGTTTCCGAAAGGGCCAGTAGTACAGGGATTTGTTTGGCTAATTAATTCCGAACCTGGGTTAGGCCCCAACAAGCCAACAAATGGTTCCGTTGTCGGGATCGGGATCTGCTTAGAGATGTCTGATGTCATATCGCTGGAATCAAACTAAGAAAGGAATTGAAGATTAATTGGATAGGAATTCACGAGTTCGCGATGCAGGAGAACATGAGTCCACAACTATCAAAAGAAGAGTGGTTAGAGACTTACCTATACACAAAGATCCATGAAATTTTCTTCGCATCTTTCCCTACTGAGCTATATGAGTGGATCGCGAAGCTAGCAGATAGCCAAGGAAGGTGCAAGCTTGAAAAACCTATTGTGTGGACTCCAGAATTGGTGCGCAGATTGGAAGCATCGGAGGATAAGATCGCGTGCGCTGTCGATCATTGGCTCGATTGAATTATAGGATTCATTACTGAGTTCACGGTAGATACTTCAGTTAGCTACAGCAAGGCAGAGAGACGCTTCTTCAATGGACCGCGAGGTAAGTACGTTAAGTCTTTGAACACTTGGATTAAGATGCTACTGTGTGAAAAGCGGGTTATGCAAATACATTGATGTTTGGGGCTACGCGGAGTGGGAGAATTTACTGAAACGAAGGTAGTGCAGAACTAGAAACTAGGCCCTTGATTTCACCTCCGCGAGGACAAGAGGAAGAGCTCGCGAAGGTGTCACCAAGAAGTGCGATCAATTTGATAAGGCAGAGGATTCTGCGCTACCGTTAATTTCATCGTCTTCACCCCGATTTTCGCCCATACCACCTCTGTCACCATCGCGAGTCAATATGGCAAGCATGATAAAATTGCCAGTGTTCAAGGGAGTAGGAAATGAAGATCCGGACCAGTTTTGGTTCGTGATAAAAGCTGTATGGGAAGCGTAGGGAGTTACGGATGACAATATAAAGAAAGCGACGTTGGTCAGCGCTCTGCAGGATCGCGCGTTGACCTGGTACATTAAGCATTCCAATGACAATCCGAATGTGGGGATTGCAGATATCCAAACTACGTTGAATGGAGAGTTTAGCAGGCCGAAGTCAGAGGCGAAGTCGATCATTGGGTTCAAGGAGATGACGATGGTACTAGGCGAGACCTCTTGGGAGTTGGATCAAAGACTAAAGTGCACAATTCGCGAAGCTAACATGACGTTGATGGATGGACAACACCGTGAATGGTTTGTAGCATCGTTAACTCCGCATCTAAGGAACGCGCTGTCACAACAAAAGCTAACAACTCAGGCCGAGGCCTTGGAGATCAAGATGAGACTGCATGAGACCTCGATACATGATCCTAACTTGGGAGTTCAGTAGATTCACGTGTAGTTGAAAAGCTTGTTCCTTGAGATATAGAGTCTAAAACAAGACAGGGCAGCTCGCCTAGAAGTGCGCGACGAGGTATGGTGCGTAAAGTGCAAGGGTCAGGGACATGACAAGGACCACTGCCCAGTGTTCGCGAATTACCTCGTGGGAGGATGACCAATGCCATTGAGACCTGAGGCACAAGCAGGGCCTAGCGCAACACCTGCGTTGTAGTGCGCGATTTGTCAAATAGGAGGAAAGCATGCTATGGATAACTGCCATTTATTGCAAAAGTACACGCAAAATTCTCAACAGTTGTTCTGTAATTTTTGAAGGTCAGTGGGACATGATGAGTGCACCTATATTATGAGCTGATGATGGATAGGACTCCTACCTACAGAGTTCAGGCCGAAATGCGGCCCCTTGACCAGAATGCAGGGATGGCGCGACCGAATTTCAGGGGCGTGGATGAGGCCAAGGTGGAGGACCCGGAAGAGGTTGCGGACAACTAATATGTTACAATTGCAGAGGGCCATGACATTATGCTCATGATTGTACGAATCTGACGCGTCCATCATGCATCTATTGTACATTGTTTGATCATGAGACGAAGGATTGTCTTACACTGATAGCAAGGCTGCGCGAAAAGGGAGCGCTCCAACCTCCCCTGACTCAAAACCTGCAAATGATGAGGTCTGAGCTGCGTGAGGAAGACTCTAATGTGAATATTGGGCTTTGAAGTGGAATTATGACAGGGGATGACAAAGGCAAGCAGCCTGAAGAGAGTACTTGTGTTTGCAAGGCTCCGACGAAAGAACCAAAGTTTGATTTGGAGTGCGCTAAGGAAACCTTCATGGAAGCTAGAAAGAGCTTCGCCGATGTCTCCACTTCAGGAAGCAAAGACAGACCGGAGCCGGACATGGACCCATCAATGGTTACAACATTCCTGGAAACATGCATGAAGCTGCTGTGCGACAGCAAGGCTATAAAGGGAGTGTAGGAACTTATAAATAGATGCGCTGGGACCGTGCTAGGAGAACCGCGCATAGTCTGAAAGATTGGAAAGCACGCGACGGGGATGGGAAGAGAGATGACATTGACCGTGCCGATTGGGGAATATGAGATGGACCAAGTGATTCTGGACCTAGGATCAAACGCGAACGTTTTGTCGAAGCAGACATGGGAGCGCATGGGAAGGCCTACGCTGCAATGGTCTCCTATCCAACTACGAATGGCGAACCAACAAAAAATTCTACCTATGGGAAGATTGCATGGAATCACCGTAGATATTGAAGGAGTCAGCGCGCTGGTAGATTTTGAAGTGATAAAGATTGTTGATGATACCAATCCCTACCCTGCGCTATTAGGAATATTTTGGGCCACTGACATGAATGGGGTGATAAATCTGAAGAAGCGCAAGATGATTTTTGAGAAAAAGTACCTGCACGTAGTCGTACCATTGGACCCTACAGAAGGATCACGCTACACAGAGTCAATGCGCGACTATGAGAGCGGCGACGACTTGGACTGCATCTACAAGATAACTGCGTGAGAGCAAGACTGGGTAAATCCCACCGCGGATGGACGAATCTCATGGGAGCGCAAAAGCTCTTGTACATCGGATTCTGACGAAGAGATAGAGCGATGGCAGAACTGGTTACATGAGGTAACCACGCTGAACTGTAACATGATGACGAGATCGTTGTGCTGCGTATCGACAGAGGTAAGGGATCTGCCTACGTATGATGGGTTTAGCAAGGTAGATGACTTCCTGAACAGATTCGAAAGGGAGGTGTTGGGACAACACTGTTTCAAGGCTTTAAAATGGGTACTGCGCGCTACGACCACGAGGTGGTGGGGTGCGCACCAAGGAAGTTTCAGGTACTGGTGTGAATGCAGGAGATTGATGCGTATACGGTTTGGGAAGCCTTAGATGCGATTAACAGACAAGATTGCTGGCCAGAACGGTCCGCGCGCACACCTGTCCAGATGGATACAGGCATATGTCACAAAACCTGTGCGGATGCACACAAACTTCGTGTTACGAGATACTGTTAGTAAGCATGTGCAGACGAGGCAATTGTGCAAATGACCTCTCAGGTCGAAAAAACAAAATATGGAAGGAACGAATGTACATAAGGTTATCCATGCAGAAGCCTTTAACGAAGTATGTGAAGCGCTGAACAAGGTACACAATGCGCAACAGACTGATTGGGACCTGCGCGTACCAGCGGTTCTGTGGGCTTATAGGGTTACGTGCAAGAAACTGACGGAGCAGATGCCTTCGAGGCTGGTGTTAAAATTTCTGTTTTCCCACCCCGGTTTTCAGTTTCTCCTTATTTCTCCCATGTAGTTAAATGCCCTTTCCCATAACCATACATTCAACAAGCTGAAAAAAATAAATTTGCTGAAAACACAAATTCTGGAAATTTTACAGAATGCTGGAAATTGCAGAAATAAAAATCAGCAGTAATAAACAGCCATTAAAACACATTAAAACACTGATATTTTTGGTCAACGTGACCCTGGAAAAACCCGTACAACTCTTGGGGAAAATCAGTTTGAGAGCTCTTCTTTATTTCTGAAAAATGTCTTTTCACAGTAAGAGAAATATTCAGCAAAAATCAACAAGCAAACTTTTACAACTTATCTCAGCCTTGCTGAAACTCAGCGTTGCTGAAAAACTGCCCTGCTGAAACTCCGCTGTACAGACTTGTTGAAACACCGCAACTAAAACTCCGATGTTGATACACCGTTGCTGAAACACCACTGCTGCAACTCAGCTGCTGATACACCGCTGCTGAAACACCGTTGCTGAAACACGGCTGCTGCAACTCAGCTGCTTATACACCGCTGCTGAAACACGGTTGCTGTAACACGGCTGCTGCAACCCAGCTGCTGATACACCGCTGCTGAAACACGGTTGCTGCAACTTAGCTGCTGATACACCGCTGCTGAAACACCGTTGCTGCAACTCCGCTGCTGATACTCCGCAGCTCACTGTCCAGAAATCACCCTTGCTCTCTTGCTCTC
>APFE031296388.1:173513-195431 GCA_000404065.3 Pinus taeda | reverse complement strand
TTCCCTAGGCCAAAGATCAAAGCCTAAGGGAACCACCTGTCCTCCAGTACCAAATTTCAACACTCCCTCTTACGAGGAAGGTGTTCCTCACCACACCCATCTTGTCTCTGAAGTAAACATGCTTGCCCCGTGGTAAGGCTTTGGTAAGAATGTCTGCTACCTGCTCATCAGTGGAAATATATTCAAGCTTCACAGCTCCCTTCTGAACATAGTCTCTGATGAAATGATATCTGATCCCGATATGCTTTGACCTGTCATGAAATACTGGATTCTCCGTGAGTTTAATGCAACTCTGATTATCACAGTAAATCACTGAAGGTCTCAACGGCTGACCAAATAAGTCAAACAACATCTTGCGAAGCCAGATGGCCTCACAACTAGCTAGACTGGTTGCCATATACTCTGCTTCTGCTGAACTCAGTGCTACTCACTGCTGCTTCCGGTTGAACCATGACACTACTGCTGAACCCAAACCAAAACAACACCCTGAAGTCCTCTTCCTATCAGAAGCACAACCTACCCAATCAGAATCAGTGTATCTTACCAATCTCACTCCATCTCCCTGCCTGTAGTCCAGACCATAATCCACTGTCCCCTGCAAGTACCGCAAAATGTGTTTTGCAGCCACCCAGTGAACCTTCCTAGGCTCAAACATAAACTGACTCATCGTGTTGACTGCAAAACAGATATCTGGTCTAGTGTTGACCAAATACATTAAGGAACCAATCAACTGCATGTACAATGTGGGATCCACCAACTCGGAATCCGAAGCATGAAGCTTCTTCCAGTTGGTGATCATCGGTGTCGACATGGGTCTACAATCCTCCATGTGGAATCTACTAAGGATGTCCACAATATACTTCCCCTGCCCCAGGAAGAAATGCCCCTCCTCCTGCCACACCTCCAAACCCAAAAAGTAATGCATCAAGCCGATGTCCTTCATCTCAAACTCCGCCGCAAGATTTCTCTTGCAGTGCTCTATGAGTCTCTCTGCACTTGTAATGATCATGTCATCCACATACAACACCAGAATGAGAGGCTCCTCACCTATCACAATATAGTAAAGGTTCGGATCTGCTTCACTCTTTGTGAAACCCATCCCCTACAAGTATGTATCTATCCTGGAGTACAAGCTCTGGGAGCTTGCTTCAGGCCATAAAGAGCCTTCTTCAGTCTGCACACATGGGACTCCTTCCCATGCACCTCAAAGCCCTGTGGCTGCTCAATGTACACCTTCTCCTGTATGAAGCCATTGAGAAATGCAGCCTTCACATCCATCTGGTGGATCTTCCAACCCATCTCTGCTGCTATTGATATAATGGAGCGGATCGAAGTATATCGAGCCACGGGAGCGAAGGTCTCCTCATAATCAACTCCCTCTACCTGGGGGAACCCTCTAGCCACAAACTTCGCTTTGAATTTCTCAATGCTGCCATCTGCAACATGCTTTACCTTGTAAAGCCATCTGGAAGTAATCACGGATTTGCCCTCAGACCTCGGCACCACCTCCCAAACATCATTCTTCATGATAGAAGAATACTCCTCCTGCATGGCCTCTCTCTAGACCTGCTGGCTAGCTGCCTCCTCATAGCTAGAAGGCTTAGAGTTAAGGATGCTGGTAGCCATTGCCATATAGCTACAAAACCTCTCAAGTGGTCTACTCTCTCTAACCGGCCTCTTAGGCTCAGCAACAGATGTGGCATCTCTCAAGGTGTCCTGAAGCCACTTGGGCTTCCTCTTCCCTGAGCATACTTCTCCCATAGGAGAATGAAACTCCTCCTCCTCATCACCACCAGTAGCCTGAACTCCTGATTGTCTGTCTGTTGTCCTCTTGCCTGCACCTGAACCTGTAGAAGCTGAGGTACCGTGTGAACTGTTCATCAGTGGACTCCCTGGTGAACTGCTTTGTGCCCTGCTCGGAGCACCACCCCTCTGGCTCGGTGAGCCACTTCTCACTGATGGACCTGACATCCTCATAGATGTACCTCCAGATCCTCCTGATCCTCCTGATCCCTGCCCACTGGATCCCTGTGACCGACTCAACTGCTGCTGAGGGTCTGGCTGATCCAGATACTCCAACTCCCGTGATCTCCTAAAGGCCCTGTCCTCCTCGAACTTCACATCCCGTCTGACAACAACTCTCTTCTGTGCAGGAATGTAAATCCGAAAGACCTTTGAGGTCTCACTGTAGCCCACAAAGATACCCTTCTCCGCGGTGGGCTCTAGTTTGGTCCTCTTCTCCCTGGGTATATAGGAGTATGTAATGCATCCAAAGATATGAAGATGACCAATATCAGGCTTCTTCCCAGAGAAAGCCTCCTCCGGAGTCATGTGCCCAAGGCACGATGCAGACTCCTGTTCTGCAAGTAAACAGCTGTGTTGCAGACCTCTGCCCACAAAAACAATGGCAACCCTGATCATGTAACATGGCTTTGGCAGCCCCTATGATGGATCTGTTCTTCCTCTCCGCAACCCCGTTCTGCTGGGGGTTGTAAAGAACAGTGAACTCCCTCCTAATGCCTGCCTCCGCACAATAGTCAACAAACCTCCAAGGGTGTACTCTCCCCCATTGTCCGACCTCAGGGACTTGATCTTCCGACCTGTCTGTGTCTCCACAAGAGCTCTAAACTCCTGAAACCGCTTGAAGACCTCACTCTTGGTCTTCAAGAAATAAATCCAGGTCCTCCTGGAGTGATCATCAATGAATAAAACATAATACTCATATCCACTCAAGGAAACATGAGACATCCGACCGCTCACATCATAATGTATCAAATCAAGTATCCAGTCGCTCTGCTGTCACTGCTGGGAAAAGGGGATTTGGCAAACTTGCCCATAGCACATCCTCTACAAGTATCAAAGTGATCAGTACTGAAATCTGGCATACCTGTAGTGATCTCCCGCAAGGTCCTCAAGGCTCCATGATACATATGTCCCATCCTGCGGTGCCAAATCTCACACTGCTCATAACTGCTAGCTCTGTTGTCGGTACTACTACTCAATGCCAAAAGGGGCTGGAATGCAAACCTGTACACCTTTGCATGGCGTACACCTATCACTCTAGCTGACTTAGCTGGAGCGCCCTGGGATACATCAACACCTGTCCTCCCCTGAACAGTACCTCATATCCTCTGTCCTCCAAAGCTGAGACAGATATGAGGTTCTTCCTCATCCCTGGCACATAAAGAACCTCTGTCACTTTCAAGGGAGGTTTGGACTCCCTCTGAAATGTCAGTGTCCCCACCCCGACTGCTCTAACAACTCTGTCATCACCGAGTACTACCTCAATATCAGTGCCACTCTCTGAAAGCTCCGAGAAGTACTCACGGACTCCTGTCATATGACGTGAAACCCCACTGTCTACATACCAGATACCTGTAGATGCTCCGCTAATCGAGGGAAAAGCCTGCTCCCTCTGAACCTGTATGGCAGGTGATCCTGCACTAGAGGACTCACACATAGTGAATGCAAACTCCCGGTCAAAACGACCTGCCAAGTCCTCAATCTCTGCTGAAGCTGCCAAACTCTGGTCCTTCCCCTTCTTCTTCTTCTTCTCCGGACACACAACTGCATAGTGTCCCATCTTTTGACAATTCCAACATTTCACCTTGGAATAGTCCTTCTGTGTGTTTACCTGTTTACCTTTGCCTTTGCCTTTGCCCCCACCACTGCTTGTGGAAGCCTGCTTCTTCCCTTTGCCTTTCTTGCCTCCTGCCACCAGTGCTACATCCTCATCCTGCTCAACTGGCTTGGCTGCCCCAAGCTGACCTTTCCTGATCTCTGTCTGAATGCATCATCCCAAAACCTCTCCCATGTGGGAAGGGTCTCACGAGCACAAACCCCATCAGCAAAGTTCATCCATGAACGGGGGAGGCCATTTACCACAATCCGCACCAACTCAGTGGGTGGAATGGCCTCTCCAATCGCTGCCAACTCATCTCTCACATTAGTAATCTTAGTGGGATATCCAACTGCACTATCATTGCCCATCTTAATGTTCTTCAGCTTCTCCTTCAGGACCATTTTCCGGTTCTCATTGGTACTCTGGTGGAGATTGGACAATGCTGTCCACATCTCATGGGCATTGCTCTTTCCTCTCACATGAGGAATGCAATGGTCTTTGATTCCGTCTAGAATCAGCCTCTTACCCTTGTTGTTCTTTCTATTATAAGCAGACAACTGAGTAGCATCAGTAGGCACAACAACAGGGGTCTGAGTGGTATGCACCATGATATCCCAGACTTCTGCCTCCTCAAATATACTCTGCATTCTCTCCTTCCAAACGCTGTAGTTTGTATGCGCATCCAACCTATCCTCCGCCCTCAATCCCAATGACATCCTGTTGTCCTAAAACTGAAAAATAGCACTGCTGTAGTAAAGATAAAACCTGTTGTTTATGAAAAATCAGCTTGCTGGAATTTTCTGAGTGAAAATCAGCAGCTGTAATTTTTCCTTTTGCTATCCCAAACTGCCCTTCAGCACTCAAGCTCTGATACCATGTTAAAATTTCTGTTTTCCCACCCCGATTTTCAGTTTCTCCTTATTTCTCCCATGTAGTTAAATGCCCTTTCCCATAACCATACATTCAACAAGCTGAAAAATAAATTTGCTGAAAACACAAATTCTGGAAAATTTACAGAATGCTGGAAATTGCAGAAATAAAAATCAGCAGTAATAAACAGCCATTAAAACACATTAAAACACTTATATTTTTGGTCAACGTGACCCTGGAAAAACCCCCTACAACTCTTGGGGAAAAACAGTTTGAGAGCTCTTCTTTATTTCTGAAAAATGTCTTTTTACAGGAAGAAAATTTCAGCAAAAATTACAGCAAAATAATTTTTATTTTCAGCAAGCAAACTTATCCGTTTTCAGCCCAACGGACCACCTGAAACTTCTCAGTTTTCAGCAAAAAAATCAGCTTTTTCTGCTTGTTCTTGCTGTTGTTCTGCTTGTCTTTCTGTTGTTCTGACTTTGCTGAAGAGCTGCCTGGTATGTGTGCCAAACTGCTGCCTCTTTCTCCTTCTTGTCCAGAAATCTCCCTTGCTCTCTTGCTCTCCTTCTCCCAATCTGCTCATAAAAGAATGAATGATCTTTTCCTCCTTTTCCTCCTTTAATATAACTCCAAGTGACTTTTGGGTGATCCAAGTGACTTTTGGGTGATCTCTAAATCCAATGGCTGAAATAGATTTAGATCAATGGCTGAGATTAAATGCACATTTAAATCTCACTTTTTATTTTTTAATTCATCCACTTTAATAGAGACCCACTTAGTCATTTATTTCCAAAGTCACTTTTCCTTTCTAATTTTTCATTGACTTTATAAAAGTCACTTTAAAATTAGACTTAGTAACTTTATCACTTAAAGTCACTTTTAAATTAGATTTTAACTTTATAAAAATTATAATGTCACTTTAGGAGAAAAATTAAAATCTTTTGGACACTTTTCCCTAGGCCAAAGATCAAAGCCTAAGGGAACCACCTGTCGTCTGGTACCAAATTTCAACCGCTGGAGTATGGAGCGAACGCTGGAATCCATATAGAGTATCAAATGCTTAGTCCGTGCATAGCAGCGCCAGTAGATATGACGACTCGTGGAGCCTTGGAAGAAGGGGTCTCACAGCTGAATGAAGCAGAACGCTTGGGACCTGAGGAAAAAATCTGACAGGGTGATCTTAGGCTCTAAGAACTTATGAAAGAAAGGGTGCGACTAATTGAGAAAAATGCTCTAGTGGAAGCAGAAGTCAAGAAGCTTGAGGACGAAATAAAGAAGGATTTTCTCGATAAGGAAACCAGGGTGATAAAACAGGGTGTGTGCTATCCCATTGACAACTTTGGGGACTAATGCCGAGAATTGATCAGCTTGATGCCTTGGATTGGACTGCATATTACTAAATGGATCACCCATGGTGGCGCATTGCAGATGATAAAGTTCGCGACGTAGCCAGTAACAATAAAAGGTGGATGTTTTCCAGGGAAAATAATGAATGACTGGTTGAAACCCTATACAAGTGGCGCAACCACTTGACTAGCCCTGGGAAGTACAGTCTTAGTGCTCCAGGCAGTTGAAAGGATCCGCGAGACTATAAACTACTCTGCCCGGGAGCTGCGCGCTGTTGAAGCTGCGCGGAGGAGCAAAGTGTCACATGGTCCACGACTGCGCAAGGGGGGTTGCGCTGCCACATGGGTTGGCTGGAAAGAGACCATTGAAGTCACTATTCACGTTGTGATGCTCGACTTGAGATCAAATGGAGCGGGTGACAAGCATTTAAGAGGCGCTTTATGGGCAAGATTTGGGAAAATTTGGTGCCAAGGGAACATTAATGAACCGGATTTGGGGGGAATGGTCGAATTCAAATTCAAAAGACGCTATAAATTACAAAGGGCTGCCCAACAAACAACACTTGGTCATTTGCGAATTGAGCTATTGTATGCCCGCCCGTGTATTCTGAGCAGAGACCTATTTGACCTGTGCAGAGCGTTGATTGAGCCTCTGATTGAGCAACTGAGATATTTCTGGACGAGCAAGATGGCAACATTTGAAGAAGCTAGGGAAATTACAGTGATGACTGCCGAAGACACCGCGCAGGCCCTGACCGTAGAAGATGCCCCTAAGGGCACCGGGATTGTGGCGGAAATCCCTAAATCACTGTGCACGCCGAGGCCAAAGAAAGACAAACAACGGATGATTTCGGTGTGTGTGTCCCTGCGAGACCTATTGCACACCAGATTAATGATGGAGGAGAAAGGGAAAGCAGTTAACTAGGAATCCGACGAGGAGGAGGAAGACTTGGAGGACCTCATAATTGAAGAAGATGAGGGCGAGGGCATGGAGGAAGAAACCGAGCCTGCACACCCTCCAACCAAGTTGCCGACGTATATACCTTCACGGGAGGGGAAGGCAAAAGTGCCCAAGGATCTTGACGAGAGCAAGAGCTCTCTCCAGACTCTGCTCCTCTCGGACGACATCACTTTTGAGGGCACGCACCTGGGGCACATGCCAAACTTGAAGTTTGAAGATTGGGATCTCGCTGACCACGAGAAATTCCCTCATCTAGAGACCGCGCAGCTCTTGAAGCCTAGGCAGAACACCATGGCGGTGGTTATCGAATTTGAGTCGTGAAAGTGGTTACGCGGAGTGGAAAAGGCATAGTTATTAAACCTGCTCGAGGTGTCGCATTTCCATCGCGCCGCAACAACAATATTTGTCATCAGGCAGTTGTTCTGCCTGGTGCATGGTGGGTGTTTGTGGCTGGAGGAGCCCATCCCCATCACGGACCACTTAATCCATCGCATTACTCGGTTCCTGTGCAAAGGAGAGGACCCCGCAGACATCTCGAAGGGGAAGAGCAGCGATTTGGCCATCCCAGAGGCCATGAAGAAGAAATACAAGCTGGCCGGTGGTTGCACTTCCTAAGCAGTGCGTGGAGGTGGTCTAGTTTAACTGGTCTGAGTTCTTATGTAAAGAGTTCCTGGAAAATTGCCACGAGGCCCAGGAACAAGGAAAAACATTCCGCTATGCATGGCTTTTGTTGTCCATATTGCTGGTAGCAGGAGAATTACTGGAGGACAACCAATTCCCCACAATTGATAGGGATCTGTCGGAGGCTGCGAAGTACACTTTACTGTGGGACACGAAAGATGCGAACCGGATCCGCGACAACAAGATATTCTGGGTGTTCATGGAGATGAACATCAGAATGGGGATTAACCGCAAACTGCGGTTATCACCCACTGTCTACAACAGCTTGCAAAGTTTTGCAGAATTTAAAGTGGACTTCCACAACATATATATCAGAGCGCGCAAGGACACGACCAAGAAATGGAGTGAGCTACCCTTCATAGCCACAGATGATGTAATTTTCGATGTACTGGAGACATGGCTGCCGGAGTGGTGCGCCCCAGACATCGCGACGGTGGAGAAGTCTGCTGCGCAGAAGAAGAAAGAGGAGGCCAAACTGCGCATGGCGCAGTTGGCAGAGAAGAGAAGGCAGGAAGCAGCGGCAACAAAAGCGTAGGAGGCACGGGATGCTGCGCAGACAACAACAGAACAGAAAAAGGCCACAGCAGCAACAACACGAGAGGCAGCCGAGAAGGTGCGCGAGGGCCAGAAGTCGCATTCACATGGGCAATAGAAAGAGATGGAAACATAGGAAGAAGAGCGCGACGTGGAACCACAAACAACGTCAACATTGCTGAAGCTCTAACGCCCGAGCTAGTGGATGGGGCCGCGCAAAAAGGTGAAAGCCTCCAAGCCGTCGATCGACCCAATCACCCTTACTGAAGGTGATCTGCACGACATAGGCGAAACCTTGCCCAACGTCACCACCGAGGTTCTCTAGAACTTCGCGGAGGAGAATCAGATTGTGTTGGGGGCCCTCAGAGCACAGATTCAGGAGTTGCAGGTGTCCACTCCTTAGGCTAGTACCCTTTCGACGAGCCTCACAGTAGGGATAGCTGCCGCCGAGCAAATGCTATGCGCTCGGACAACCAACACCATAGTGTTGCCAGAGGGGACATTGGTTACAACAAATGAGGCCGACAGGCCTATGGTTAGTGCACTCAAAGGTATAGGGATCAATATGGTTGCGCTTCCGCGGGAGACACTCTATGTTCTGTAGGATGGGATTACTGCAGAACTACGGGCTAGGGAGAACCGCGAGTTGCAAGTGCTGAGCGAGCGAAAGATCAACATGGAGCAGTTGAGCTTGCAGTGCGACGAAGTGGTGTTGCAGAACAGGCAGATGGTATAGGTGCTGGAAGAAGCATGCCAGATGGTCCCTGAGCTGGCCATCCCAGCAGATGCACCAGCAGAGGCGCGCATCCACAGAATAGCAGCAGGGGTGCGCAAGGCGTGAGAAGAAATGACCAAGGTTCAGCGGGAGCTGAACCTTCAGTTAACAGAGCTGCGGTTGAAGGTGCAGCTGTCCACCCCTCCGGAAGTAAGGGAACAATGCTCCAGTGCTATTACATTGGGGATGGAAGAGATCAATAGTGCAGTAAGGGACTACATCAGGATGTTGGAAGAGTCATTCGAGGTCCTCACCAATTTGTAGGAGGAAGAGGCACGTGAGCTCCAACAGCAGTATGATAGCGTCAAAGGGACTGCGCAGACGGTGGTCCTCACTTAGAGGCTCGCGCAAATGCAACAGGGCAAATTGCTGAAAGAACAGGTGGATGCAACACGATAGAGAAGCAGTCTTGAAGGCGCGCATTTAGCCTTGGATCGGCGAGGCCTTCGTCATTACAACAACAATTGAAGGTAAGCTCACACAAATGTAGGGGTCATAGGAATAGATGCAGGGAAGTAGTTCTGACACCGCGGTCTCGGAACAACGGGTACAGGAAATTCAACAGGCAGTCGCTTAGTGCGCTGCTGACCTTGCGGCTGTTCAAGCAGAGTTAGAGGGTCTCCGCGCGAAGATCTCCGCACCGACAGAGTGACTTGAGGGTGAGTCACGATGTTTGTGTTGGGGGCCTGTTGGGCGTGGAATCCCCCTAAGGCATGTTTTGGGTCTTAAAGCCCAAGTTTTGATTAAGTCCATTGACTCCGCGATTTGTGGGTGCGGAGCGCGAAGTCATAATAAAGTCATAGGGTTGTCCGGCCTTGGTTTTGTAATGTAATGTCGGTTTGAAAGATCTACCCATGGTCCGCAAACCATGGGATTGTATAAATAGAGTGAGGCTCTAAGTGTAGAAAAAACATCTAAGGACGCATGATGAGTTTAAGGGATTGATGAAGCGTTGAATCAAGTGTAAATCGTGTCTTTGTGTCGTAGAGTAGGAGAAGGCTCTACAGCTAAGTGCACAGAGGCCTAGTAGTCCGCAGCTAAGTGCGCGGACCCCTGTAGCTGGGTGCGCAGTGCAGGTTGAGTCTGTAACTGTGGGAAGAATTAATAAAAGAGAAGTTATACCATATTTTTGTGTATCTTTTCCCGTTTTATGTATTAGTGGGTATGAATTGCAAGTTTACTGTTTATTTGCTGCGCGAACTCATATGAATGTGCTGTATAAGTAAATATAACATAAGGCATCCATTTATGCGAAGATAACTAACTAGTGTACGAAGATAAGTAAGATCTCGGGTGTGACTTGGGGAAATAGTGCAGCGCGCTGCTTCAGCAGCACGGAAGCCCCACAACCTTGGTTAGGGCTGCACAAAGGCGAATATATATCAGGGCTCAAAGGCTAGGGAAGTGCGCGAAGTAACCTGCAAAGGAACTAACAGTTGGACCAAATCAAACCATCAGACATCTCAAGGGTGTGGAAACCTAGTTCCAACACCCCCCCCCATGCTACTTCGGGTGAGACCTCAGTGCGCGCTCCGCGGACTGTTGCCGAAAGGTTCAGTAGTACAGGGATTTGTTTGGCTAATTAACTCCGAACTTGGGTCAGGCCCCAAGAAGCCAACAATGTACTGCGATGGTAAGGATGACCTTGAATGGAGTCTTGGGTGAATGGCAAGTCTTCGTAGAAAGTATATTGGGCAGGGAAAGACTACCTATGTGGGAGGAGATGTGGGCAACTCTTCAACAAGAAGAATTAAGGAGGGACCTAGTTAAGGTCAAGCTCAATTGTAGCAGTGGGAGTGGCACGAAGACCAAGGAGGAGGAGGAGAACGCAACGTACGTATCAAAGGGGCAATAGAAGTGGAAGGACATTTTGAAGGTGAAATGTTTCAGATGTAGCGAGATGGGCCGCTTTGCATTCCAGTGTCCTTCGAAGCAAAAGGATAAGGATGAGAAACATGATCCTAAGGCTGCTCGAGTAATGATTGATGAAGATGACTTTTCCATGAGTGCCCATGCATCTCCAGGAGGGAAATGGGGCGATATTGAACTGTATTCGGGAGGATTACATGTGGGCAGGATCCTTGAGGAGTCCACCTATTGGATCAATTCCTTGCTACGAGAGCCCGAGATTCAACAATAGGGACATGGACTTAGTGTCAGATAATGCAGTGGATTGTTTGGAGAGACAAATGCAGTAGCCTGAAACCAGATACTAATCAACATAGAGCAAGGTTGGCAGTGCTGTAGATGGCACAGTGTAGGAGTCAACAATAGTGCAAAAGATTCAGAGAGCCAGAGACTAGTAGTAGTGAGGTTCCAACATTCATGGTATTATGCTGAACACAGTTAAGTTCAATAATTTTGGATGTTTTGTCAGTTGGTTCTCTCAACAATTGAGTTACAGTACGAATGCAATGTTAGCAGTGGCAGTGCTAGCAAGATGGTAGATGCAACATTTGAGAGGGAGCTATAGTACAGATGCAACAATGACAATGACAGTGTGATGGGTAGTAGTCAGTGTTTTAAGAAACGGCCGAGTCAACATTGACTCGGCCGAGTTGGTCCGGGTCGATGGGCTGCCAATTGAAACGGTGAATAACCCGGTTAAACATAAAGAATTTGTAAATGTTTAAAATCTTCAAAATTATGTTTTTTTATTATATAAAATTATGTTTAAAATCTTCAAAATTATGTTTTTTTATAAAAAAACTAAATATTTAATGTATTTTTTACAAAGACCGAGTCATTGAAAACAAGCCGGCCGAGTCATTACCGTTTCGGAGTCGGAGTCGGAGTCATTGCTCGGTCGAGTCGGAGTCGGAGTCGGAGTTTTAAAACTATGGTAGCAGTACAGTTGCAGCAGCAACACAGTGTTGGTGTTAGCAACAATGCGGAAAGGAGATGCTTCAGAAACAAAGCAACATGCATTTGGATATTGTTGCTAGAGCACTTTCCTTGCTAAAAGGGAGTGTTAGTTTTTGGTAGCATCGGATTGCTCTAGCCATGAAAATTGGGGGGAGGCTAAGGCACATGAGTTCTAAAGAACCCAGAAACTGTTTGATGAAATTCCACCCAGATTGTATTTTATTAAAATAATTAATAATTTTAATGGGGTTCCTAAGTCTAAAATTAGGAAAATTAAAGTATTAATGGGTATTAATCAAAATATGGGTGAGAATGATATAGAAGTCGGATCAAGTCAAGCATTAATCTTAGCCGTAGATTAAGGACTTAGTCTCCACTGTTGAAGTCTCAACGAGAAAAGTATAAGGAGGCTTGGGGTTCATTTAGAAACACACACGGAGATAACAAATTGATTTGGAGTTTGATTTCTGGGGCTACGAAGCTGAGAATTCGAAGTAAGTGATCATTCTGCAGCAGAGGGGTAGGGATAGTTTGGGAGTACTGACAAAGAGGCAGAGAGAAGTTAGTGGAGGTAGTGCAATAGTTAGAAGGACTGACGTTGGGCCAATCTGGGCCCACGCAGGCTTGACGCAGAGCCAAAAGGGCCAGCTCAGAAGCTAAAGTTGCCCTCCACGCAGAAAGCCAAAAGTTCTGGGGAATTGCTGGAGCCACTAGGAAGGTTGACGCAGTAGGCAGAAGATACAACGCTGGGCTGACGCAGAGCCTGAAAGGCTAACGCAGGGCCTACGCAAGGCCAACATAGAGATAGCCGAGGTTAGCCAGTGTTGTTGCTGGATCAGCGGAAATCTGCCAGAATCTGCCAGGTGAAGTAAGGTAAAACTCACTGAGTTTTCTGCCATTGTATTTTGTTAAAATTGGCAACTAGGGCCAAACTCCATGTGCATCTTTATTTATGGCAGCTGATATTTTCCTTGATTCCTCTCGTCGAGAGGTGTAGGATTGATCTAAGGATCATCCTGATTCTGACATGTATTCATAGAGATATGAATTTATTTGTGTTATGTGACAATTCGTCAAGGTTGACCAACAAACAAATTACCCTAACCTATCCTCAACGTTTCACCATAAATAGCAGAGGTCTTGAAGTCATTTGGTCACTCATCTCTTTTTATCCTTCTCTCCACTCGTTTGGGTTTTAGTGGAATTAGTGGCCTAGAAGAGAGGCTCTATGCTGCCCTAATGAAGATCAGATCACAGCCATGGAAGAGAAGGCTATATGCTGCCCTAAAGGAGATTCCCTAGCCCTTAACGCAGTCATAGATAAAGACCTTAACGCTGTCATGAAGGAGAGGCTTTAGCACAGTGAAGGAGGCTTCTATAACGCAGCAAGGAGAGGCCGAAACGCAGGTCTAATGCCGCTGTTCTAGAGTGCCCTAGACACAGTCATGGGAAGATAAAATCAGAGTCATATGCTGTCCTAAATGAGGCCATTCTTCACAGCAAGGAGAGGCTTCAATAGACTGCCTTAGGAAGCTTCTATACACTGTCCAATGAAGCTCTAAAAGAACCCTAGTTGCAGTCAATAGGAAGAGATAAAATTACAGATAGCCGCAGTCCTAATGGGAGGATTTTAACCTCCCCCTAACTGCTGGTAATGGATAAATATGGCCGCAGTCCAAGATGGGAGCTCAAGCAGTCAAAGGGAGCTTCTATTTGCAGCTCAAAAGGTCTCCTCACAGCAGCCTGATCCGCAGCCTAATTTGTAGCCCAATCTAGGAGCCCTAATCCACAGTTTGATGAGGCTTCTATCTGCCCTAGCTGCAGTCCAAGAAGGAGGTTCCAGCCACTGCAAACAAGGTCTCAATCTGCTGTCATAATGCTACATTGCTGTAGGTGATAGCGTGGCCTAATTGAGGACTGTCTGGGCATGATGGTGATGATTCTTGAACTTGATTTGAAGGGAAGAAGTATCCGCTATAAGGAGGAGCTAGACGCTGCTAAGTAAGAGCTGTTTGGATCAATGTTTGGCGAGACTAATTGCAGTCCACTACTGGGCTAGGCCGCAGGCCATAGCCAGCAGTTGGAGACCTTTTTAGGAGCTGTGTTCATAAGGTAAACAGTCATATAATGCAGCGTTTCATTGGAGGATTGTATGAAGGCCAGTCACTGTCTATATGTGGACTGTGGGGTGTATTCTAGGTGCTGTAGCATACTGATCTTGTGCCCTAACCAGAGTTGAGGTTTGCCAAGATATGCTTCAGTCCTTTCAGCATACACAAGCTGCCAGATGGGCAGCCTTGTCATGATCTGTGAAGCAGCTAACGAGGAAGAGCTTTATAAAAGGAAATCTTCAGTATTCTGGGTAATTGGTTGAGCTGCTCTAGGCTTTTCATGTGCTGCATTGTGTCATCTTCATGATGACGATCTCTGTTGTCTGATCTCTCATTTTGGCAAGTCAAAGTGTTGACTCCAAATGTATTTGTACTATCTCTCTCTCCACTGACCTTTTGAAGAATATAAGAAGCACTGATCAAGGGTTTCCCCACATTGGGGTTTGTCCTTGGCTGGCGCCACATCTTGTGACCTCTTGTCTTGGCTTGTCTTCTAATGATTATGTATATAAATTATGTTCTATCTGCACTTTACTATCATGCTGATGTGATTGCTAATCTGAATATTGTCATTGGGCTAAAATGAAAAATTGAAGTAAATTGCTCTCAGCATAGAACATACCTAAAATTAACATGGTATCAGAGCTAAAGTGAAGACAAAGCCCAAGCAAGAGTGAAAGAGATATCATCGAAGACAGTTGGACAAGGTCAAAGACTCAATGGGTTCTTCATCCCACATTCTGAGATCAAGAAGTGCTAGATTACGTGAAGGGTAAAATCCCTGAGCCTCCATCAACTGCACCAACTGCTACAAAGATCAAGTACACTAAGGGTGGAGGGAAAGGCAGATGCCTTGCTTGCAATGAGTTTGGCCATTATGCGAAGGAGTGTTCGAATAGAAGGGACACATCACTTGATGATGATAACAATCATTCCAGGGGCATCTTCAATGATCGAAAAATGCAGGTCATCAAAGAAATGGCTGATTCTTCAAAAAAGCAAGGAACTCCAGGTATGAAGAATCAAATGTTGCTTCTGATAAGCAAAAGGAGTATTATCTTATATCAGCCCTCTCCACTACTTCTCCTCCAGACTCTTTGGGAAACTGGCTTATTGATAGTAGTGCTTCAAGGCACTTCATCGGATAGGAGGAGGCTCTCTCTAATTTGATAGAGAAGGAGAGAATCGTGGAGATTATTCTTGGAGACAATGCCACCTATCCCAGAAAGGGTGTAGGGAATGTTGCCCTTCAATTGAATGAAGGTAACACGATTCATTTACAAGAAGTTCTGATCTCAAAAGGAACCTTGTGTCCATTTCGGCAATGGAAGACAAAGGTTACAAGGTGGCATTCATCGATGGACAGGTACGTGCTTGAAAAAGGAATTTTAAGGATGCTTTTACTCTTGGGTTTAGGGTTGGCACTTTGTATCAAGTTGCAGGAAGTCCATTGGGGACCATGTCGTGTGACACATCTCTTCAATGGCACGGAAGGTCTGCCCATCTTCATTGTAAGGCCCTACTCGATGTGAGTCGGATGGTGACAGGGATGCCTGAATTCAAGGAAGAGCATAAAGGTACATGTCCGAGATGTACTGAAGGAAATCTTACAAGAGGACCATTCCCCTCATGTAATGGAAAGACCTCAGATGTGGAACAACCCGAGGGGTTTGAGATTCATGATCGGGAATCTCATTTATGCAGGTGGAAGAAAGCTCTCTATGATTTAAAGCAAGCACCCAGAGCTTGGTATGAGAGGATTGATAGCTATTTGATGAAGCTAAGATTCACTAGGAGTGAAGCTGATTCAAACCATTTCTTTGAGGTTGTGGATGATAGACCTCTCATATTAATACCTTATGAAGATGACCTCTTTCTGACAGGTGCAGACCCTCTCATTTGCAAAAGTAAGAGGGAGTTGGATTTTGGATTTGGAATGGTGAACTGTTGAGCTAGGTTGTCATTGATGTCAATATGGCAATATTCTAGATACTAGAGGATCCATGACGGGGAAGCAGAGTAGATCCATGAAGAGACAAGGGCAAGGCCATCAGGAAGGCCAAGCCATGAGTAAGAGTCTGTTAATGAAGGAGTTAACAAAGGAGACATATCAAAGCTATCGCTTATGCTAAGGAGTATTGCAGAATATCAGAGCAAGAGAGGCATATCGGAAAAGACAGAAGCCATCAAAGTATGAAGGTATCAGAGAAGACATTGGAGCAAGAGGAGCCACATCGAAGGAGCATCGCATGTAATACATGCCCAAGAGGAATCGAGAGGAGGAAGTCATCAAAAGAGGAGTTAACTTATCGGAGGAGCATAAACAACGGTATCGGTGCTACCGGAGGAGCCATATATACGCCAAACAAGAACTATCGGAGGAGCCATATATATATGTCATATATATGCCAAAGAAGAACATATCGGAGGAGCATATGTGGAAGAGTTAAAGGAGGCAGAAGAGTTAAAAGAGGCTTAGCAGTATATAATATATATGTGCAATATACACTATCAGAGGTGGAAAACATATATATATATATACACACTATCGGAGGCAGAAAACATATATATATCGAAATACATTATTGGAGGCAGAAAATATATATATATATATCGGAATACACTATTGGAGGCATAAAGTATATATATATATTGGAGAAGTTATAATCGACGGTTTCTACTATGTGCCACTAGCCGAAACCCTGACTGCAATATACATGTGCGATAATATATATATATATATATATATATATATATATATATATATATATATATATGTAAGTGTTCCGAAGCATGCTTTTAGTGTATTTAAGATATTCTGGCTCTAAGCCTTGCCGCATTAAAACTTGTGAATTGCAACATATATATATATATATATATGTATGTATGTATGTATGTATGTATGTATAACTGCGATATGCTGTAGACCCGCTGCAACATGATGAAAGGCTCTATTGTTATATCTCATCTGCCCATCGGAACTCGCATATCGCAATACACAAAGTGCTGTCACCCCTGAAAGCGCTGACTGCGATATATGTTGCGGACCTGATGCAACATTACAGTTTGACTTAATGCTATATCGTGTCCGCCATGTCAGAAGTGATCCATTGCAAGTTATAAGGGGATGGCACTATAAACTGCGATTGCGATTACACATGGACCCGAAGGGGTTATCAACCGCTGCTTAATATCATATCGCATCCGCAGGAGAATCGGCCATTGATCATCGACAATATCATGAGCTCGACTTATAAAAGACTTTCGGAAGCCGCGATTGCCGATTGCGATAGTGTTGTGGAGGAGCGGACCTGATGCAGTTATAGATGTAGGTGTAATGATTTTGAAGTCCGCCCTTCTGCGTTTAGGTCGGGTTTTTCCATATATCCCTGTGTATTTCAATATTTGTATTGCCTGGGGTTTTTTAGGCCAAAAGCTTATAATAATGGTTCCGATAGTTCAGTGGGCCTAAACAATGGTGATTGCGATTGCGATGGTGACGTGGTAGGTGGGGCCTCCTGATTGGTACAGTCTCTCCGTAAACAATATAGTCCTGTGTATGAACGTTATTAAAGACAAAAAGGACTTCTCTGATATTGTTTAATAAGCATCATTTCCTTTGTAATTCGGCCTACTCTTTTGAATTAACATGTCTGTGAAGCATTGGTTAATTTGAGTAGGCAAAGGAAACTACAACGACCGAGGAGGGAAGCCGAAGGATCAAGCGAGCGTAGAGGAAACTATAGTGACGGAGGAGGAAGCCAAAGAGCCAGCAGAAAGAGGAAACCGACGGTCAGAGGCATCAAGAAGATACAAAAACAGAAAACAAGGAAAGTTGAATGTTGTTGAAAAAAATGGAAGAAACAGAGGCATCCGTAGGTCTAGTAGGACAGAAAAGGGCCGAAGGTCCAACAGGACAGGAGGCATTCGAAGGAAGAGCATCTCAGCTAATTGTGTTACCCTGTGAAAGACTCAAACCTTTGATGAATTAATCAGGTACACAATGCAGTGTGTAGAACAATTCGGTGATGTAATAAATAAAGTTTTATCTGACATTGTTTGAAGGGAGAAGTAGCTAGCAGAGAAGCAATCATGCTGAAGCATTTATTGTGACAGTGAGAACAAATGCTTGAACAGAAAGTTGGTTCTTGTGCAGAGCTGAGTGCAGCTAATAGTAGACTCACTAAAGCTGTGTGGAGACATTATCAGAGATCATGATGGCTATTGCAGACTTTGTGTGGACAGTATGAAGAGTTGTAAAGACTCCTTCATAAGAAGACTGGTTGCCATTGATGTTGTAGCACGAAAACTACAGTGAAGCTGTAAACAGACATAACTCGGTAAAGAAGAGTTCTGAGAGTAGAACATTACTATCAAACATGCCTTGACAAGATCGGGTCGAAGCCCTTGA
The DNA here is from genome assembly GCA_000404065.3 of Pinus taeda. Classification (NCBI taxonomy): domain Eukaryota; kingdom Viridiplantae; phylum Streptophyta; class Pinopsida; order Pinales; family Pinaceae; genus Pinus; species Pinus taeda. Next base: position 177,252 of record APFE031296388.1, on the reverse strand, counting down.
GGTTGGTGCCTCAGAAGTTGGAAGAATTCATGTCCTTGGGGTTGGTGCCTCAGAAATTGGAAGGATTGGTGTCTTTGAGGTTGGTGCCTCAGAACTGGAAGGATTGATGTCTTGGGAGTTGGTGTTCCTAAGTCCAAGGTTGGTGCCTTGACAAAAATAGAGTTGGTGCTCTGGAGGTTGGAGCCTCTCAAAAGTCCAAGTTGGTGCTTGGCGACTGATTGCAACCATTTATATATTGTATCTATTTTAATGCAAAGATTATATTAATAAAAACATTTATTCTTGTTGTTCATCTTGTGTTCTGAATATAAATGTTTTAATTGGTAAAACAATAGTTGAAAAAGAAATATTGATTCAACCCCCCTCTTAGTATTTCCAACATGAACTGCAAGCCCGTGACTACCTTGATGAAGCCTAACTTTAAGAAGTTATGCGGTCGTGATGCCGGACTTGATTTGGGAAATGCCTCTGAGTTTGATAAACTCATACTAGCATTGATGTTCTTGGTGAACTCCTATCAGAATATATGTTTTGCAGTTAGCATGTTGAGCTCATATATGATTGAGTCTTATAGGATTGGTGCCAAGAATCATTTGAGATATCTTTAGGGCACAATCTCTCATGGATTGAGATATATTGCTGGAAATGTGAAGTTGCATGATTATTTTGATGTTGACTGGGCAAGTAGTGTGGAGGATCGCAAGAGCACTTTTGGGTGTTGGTTCTCTTTGGGTTTTGCTTCAATATCCTGGATGAGCATGAAGCAGAAGTCGGTTGATTTGAGCACCGCTAAGGCCGAATACATAGCTGCGAGTATGGTCTTGTGCGAAGTTGTCTAGTTGAGGATGCTTTTCAGTGAGCTGTTTGGACATGTGCTGGATACCACCATAACCTTCTGTGACAACCAGAGTGGGATTCGATTATTGAGGAATCACATGTTCTATGATCGCTCTGTTGTCGCGCAGATTGACACGACAACGCTCAGACCAGGGGCTGTCACTCTAATCCCCGATCCCTCCGTTTAAGCCTGTCTCCCGCGGCTAAGGGGGGTAGACCCTGTGAGATGATGAAGACCAACTGTCGACCAGTTGGTTGGGAGACACGAGACACGATTAGATAAGCACTAGATGAATTTGATTTTAGCAGACCAGTGCCTTGAGAGATTGCATTTAAATCGATTACTTTTTAAATGATTATAAAAACATGAAACGTAAACAGCAATCATTTGTCATCAGCTAAACCACAGTGCTCTTAGAATGACCAAAATAATATCCAGCAACTGAAGATTTTAAAAGATGAATGCCCAAAACCACCACAAGAATCGTAAGTGTCTTGACTTGAAAATTGAAGCAACTGAATCCAGCAAGGTAATTTTCCACGATGAAATTTTATTTTTTAACTAGCAAAAATCTATTTTAACTCTAAAAATTTAAAATCTAAATTCAAACCTAAACTAAAACCTAAAAAACCCTGAGAGAAAAATTCCTTTTTTTTTTATATATATATATTTTATTATTTTTATAAATTTTTTATTTTTTTATAATCAAAAATAAAAAGGATCTAAATTAAATCTTATTTAAAAAAACTTGAAAATCCTAAAAAAATTTAAAAAAAAATGTAAAATCTAAAACCCTAAGATAAGATTTTTTTATTTTGTTATTTTGTTATTTTGTTATTTTTTAATTTCTTATTAAAATAAAAATTAAAAAAGGAAAACTAAAATTAATCTAACAAAAAAAAATAAAGAAAAATTTAAAATCTAAAATCTAAAACTTTAAAAACTAAAATAACCTATTTATTTTTACGCATATATACATTTAAAGAAAACAAAGCTAAAACTAAATCAAATAACTAAATTAAAAAATGACAGAACGAATTCACAATAAAATAAATTAAAAATTCGATTTTTGAACTAAATCAAACCTATGCTACGCGAAACCTATGCTAACACTATTACATGAAAATAAAACTAAAATTTAATGAAATCAGACCCTAAAAAAAATAATAAAAATTACAAACTAAAACCTAAAATCTAAACGAAACTTAAACTAAAGAAAAATGTCGCTACCCTAACTATAATCTAAATGCAATGGAACTAAATAAAAATGCATTCATGTTTTAAAAAAAAAAAGGGTGACCCTTTCCATACGCAGGCAAAAAAAAAAAACCATGACTTACGCATCACCTCTTCCCTTCACGTGTTCTGAAGATGCACACGCTGAGTTAAAAAAAACGGCTGCAACAGATCACCCGGCTCGTAAATGATAAAATGTGACTGCTTTGAATCGATTTTCACCTGTGCGTGCAGCCCCAGAAAGTGCCGTGCCTCGTATGTAATATTTATCGACGGATTTTGATGGCTCAACGAATGAGTTTGAGTTGATACAAGCTTACGGGGATAAGTTCGAGGGTCTTACGGCGGGTGATGGCACAGCAGCGGGCAAGGGAGGCCTCACGCAAAGCAGAAAGCAATCGATTCATGCTCGGAGCCTATGCGTTTTGCAGGTGGACGGATTTTTATGGAGGGCAGCAGCAGCATTCATGAGAATACCCACGATACGAACAGAACTGATTGTGTTTGCAGATGAAAAGTCAAGCAGTAGGCAGCGTGAGGAGGAAAGGCGAGCCAGCAGGAAGAGAAGGCGTAAGGGGTTGCAGCTTCCAGGAATGCTCAACGCAGCATGGATGAGTGCCTTCGATGGTGGCTTGAAGATTTATTTCTTTCAGCACGCAAGTCTGGCCTGTATATACGCCCCCCAAAAAAAATGTGTTCTGCAGCTTGGTGTCTGATGCAAGCAGCATGGGCGATGGTTGACTGATCAAAATTTTAAATTTTTCCTGCCCCAGGTTGCTTGATAGAACCCTGAAAATTTCTCAACCATCAACACCTAGCACCTGTAACCTGTAATGGGACATCCAAAAATAATATGTGCAGGAAGACAAAACCGAAACCCTAAGTCAGAAAAAATTTGAAACCCTAGAGCAGTTAACTTAATTTACAGATTTGGCCCCTTAACAGCCAGATTCATCAATAAGCACAGAAAACATTTAAAAGAAATAAAGATTTTCAGATTTTCATTGTGAAGAACTTTAGAAAAATCTCTCATGCAAATTAAAAATAAACCGAATGATAGACCTAGGATCAAATCCAACTGGGCTCAGCAAAAATGCTTGTGGGGGTTGGCTGGTTCAGCCAAGAACTTCCCCGAACGCCCACGAAATTCCTTCAAAAATGTTTTCTGCATAGCTCAAAACAACCATCAGTAAAGAGGGCAAAAATGCTGCCAGATCTCAGGAAGTAATGGAGATACCTGCCATTACTTCAGAAACCCTAACAACACCCAAACCCTAGTAAGTGAGCAAGATACCTGTGCTCAAAATACTCTAAAGACAAGCTATTAATAACAGCTGAAAATAACATATGCAGAAAATTAAACGATCTCACAGCATTTCAAGAGAGTAACACCAGCAAGATATGGACCCCAAAGTCTTCTTTTATTAACCAGAAAAAGATTTACAAGAGAGCTTCTTCAGTCTTTGACTCACAGATCCCATGATCTGAAATGACCTTCTAAAACCCTATATAAAGGAAATGATCCCAACGGCTAGTTCGAGTGATCCATGTTGAAATGATCTCGACCGTTGATGAGGATCAAGACATCTCTTGATCTCATCCGTCGATTTAAAATATTATTATTTTATTATTTTTAGAATTATTTTTTAAACTTTTATTATTTAT
>APFE031296388.1:152697-173444 GCA_000404065.3 Pinus taeda | reverse complement strand
TTTAAATTTCATATAACTCTTTAAACTTTAATTCAACTTCACTTTAACGTAAACTCTTAACTGATATTTTCTCCTTATGTAACCTTTTATAATAATACTCACTTTGTACAAATATATATTTTCAATTATTTTATGACTTTAACTTTTCTTTAAATACCCCTTTATAATATAATACTTCTCTTTATATATTTTTTATTTATAATATTTTTTTTCCTGTTGAAAACTTATAACACTAGTGAAACTTGGTTATTCACCTCTTTGGGGGTATAATATAAAATATTTGTACACTTATGTACTTTTCACTCGATTAATGTTCTCCACGTAAAAAGTAAAACTTACCATTCACGTAAAGACATTTTGTAGTCCTTTTGTTTTTCTTTTACTTTCAAAATACCATGGGCAATTACCATGGGTTTCTAAAATATCGGTTAATGTTCTCCACGTAAAAAGTAAAACTTACCATTCACATAAAGAGATTTTGTATTCCTTTTGTTTTTCTTTTACTTTTAAAATACCATTGGCAATTACCATAGGTTTCTAAAACCACAGGTTTATAAACCACTTAATAAAGAATCAAGATGATATTATCTACTCTTCGTTCTCTTACGTATAGTTTTAAATATATTTGGAAAGATTCCCTCTTAACTTTATCATGCACTTTTTATCAATAATGTAGAACTTTTTAAATAATTTGAATCTTCCCTTCAAAATTTAACATCGGAAACTATATTTATTTTATTTATTTTAATCTTTATATGTACTTTTTTCTTTTATTTAATTTGATATTTTTCTATTTTTTTTCAACATCTTTTTTTTAACTTTTTATTTTCTCTCCATAATATATAGATATATATATATATATTATATTATATATATTATTATTGAATGGCCAAATGCTTGATAGCCAAATGGAGAAACTCCAAATTCTTGTAGCGAAATGCTTCAACGACAACAATGTTGATGAATTTGACGGTCAAGGACCTAGATCAAAGAACACGGCTCTATGCAATAGTTGAAGGACCTGAGGATCGAACAGCTCTAATACCAATGTAATGACCAAAAGTCGTATATGCAGCGGAAATATTAAAATACTTTGTAGACAAAGACATCCATCATAGGATAGTAATTGTAAATGTGTATTGTATTAAAGAATTTATGTAGGATGATTACAATTGAGAATGAGGGTCTTGTATATATAGCCAGGTAAGTAACCCTTTCACAAACAGGCATGTCTCTAAAGACATGCCTTTCATTATTAACTAACTAACCATTAGTTAATTTACTTATTATTTATTATTATATTTATATTATTATGATTATTATTTATAATCTATTTTTATCTATTTTTACATAATTTATGTTCATAACAGTCAAATTGTTGGAGAGGCTGATTTTCTAGGGCCAAATATCCTAAGGCACAGAGGTTATTTGAGGGGAAGAGGTGGGCCGAAAATTGTGAAAAATTCTAGCACAAAATTCTATTGCAGTAACTGATTTATTTCACCTACTTATTTCTCACAATAAGTTATTTACGAAACCTTTTAGTAAACATTAAAATAAATTCTACTACAGTTATCACAAAATTACATAGAGAAAATAACAGTGATATACAAGCACAAGAAACGATCACATCAACACAATTGTTTTTGGACAATTTTCCCCATGCTGTCGCGCGGATTGGCACGACAACGCTCAGACCGGGGGGCTGTCACTCTGATCCCCGATCCCTTCGTTTAAGCCTGTCTCCCGCGGCTAAGGGGGGTAGACCCTGAGAGATGATGAAGACCAACTGTCGACCAGTTGGTTGGGAGACACGAGACACGATTAGATAAGCATTAGATGAATTTGATTTTAGCAGACCAGTGCCTTGAGAGATTGCATTTAAATCGATTACTTTTTAAATGATTATAAAAACATGAAACGTAAATAGCAATCATTTGTCATCAGCTAAACCACAGTGCTCTTAGAATGACCAAAATAATATCTAGCAACTGAAGATTTTAAAAGATGAATGCCCAAAACCACCAAAAGAATTGTAAGTGTCTCGACTTGAAAATTGAAGCAACTGAATCCAGCAAGGTAATTTTCCACGATGAAATTTTATTTTTTAACTAGCAAAAATCTATTTTAACTCTAAAAATTTAAAATCTAAATTTAAACCTAAACTAAAACCTAAAAAACCCTGAGAGAAAAATTCCTTTTTTTTTTTTTTTAATATTTTTTTCTTTTTATTATTTTTATAAATTTTTTATTTTTTATAATAAAAATAAAAAGGAATCTAAATTAAATCCTTATTTAAAAAAAAAACTTGAAATCAAAAAATAAAAAAAATGTAAAATCTAAAACCCTAGTAAGATTTTTTTTTTTTTTTTTTTTTTTTGGTAAATATTTTGGTTTATTTTTATTATTATTTTTTTATTTTTTTTATTAATAAAAATTAAAAAGGAACTAAAAATTAATCTAACCAAAAAAAAAATAAAAAGAAAAATTTAAAATCTAAAATCTAAAACTTAAAACTAAATAACCTATTTATTTTTTTATGCATATATACATTTAAAGAAAAACAAAGCTAAAATAAATCAAATAACTAATTAAAAATGACAGACGAATTCACAATAATAAATTAAAATTCGATTTTTGAACTAAATCAAACCATGCTACGCGAAACCTATGGCTAACACTATTTAACATGAAAATAAAACTAAAATTTAAATGAAATCAAACCCTAAAAATATAAATTACAAACTAAAACTAAAATCTAAATGAAACTTCAAACTAAAGAAATGTCGCTCCTAACTATAATCCTAAATGCATGGACTATAAAAATGCATTCATGTTTTAAAAAAAAAAAGGGTGACCCTTTCCATACGCAGGCAAAAAAAAAAACATGACTTACGCATCACCTCTTCCCTTCACGTGTTCTGAAGATGCACACGCTGAGTTAAAAAAAACGGCTGCAACAGATCACCCGGCTCGTAAATGATAAAATGTGACTGCTTTGAATCGATTTTCACCTGTGCGTGCAGCCCCAGAAAGTGCCGTGCCTCGTATGTAATATTTATCGACGGATTTTGATGGCTCAACGAATGAGTTTGAGTTGATACAAGCTTACGGGGATAAGTTCGAGGGTCTTACGGCGGGTGATGGCACAGCAGCGGGCAAGGGAGGCCTCACGCAAAGCAGAAAGCAATCGATTCATGCTCGGAGCCTATGCGTTTTGCAGGTGGACGGATTTTTATGGAGGGCAGCAGCAGCATTCATGAGAATACCCACGATACGAACAGAACTGATTGTGTTTGCAGATGAAAAGTCAAGCAGTAGGCAGCGTGAGGAGGAAAGGCGAGCCAGCAGGAAGAGAAGGCGTAAGGGGTTGCAGCTTCCAGGAATGCTCAACGCAGCATGGATGAGTGCCTTCGATGGTGGCTTGAAGATTTATTTCTTTCAGCACGCAAGTCTGGCCTGTATATACGCCCCCCAAAAAAAATGTGTTCTGCAGCTTGGTGTCTGATGCAAGCAGCATGGGCGATGGTTGACTGATCAAAATTTTAAATTTTTCCTGCCCCAGGTTGCTTGATAGAACCCTGAAAATTTCTCAACCATCAACACCTAGCACCTGTAACCTGTAATGGGACATCCAAAAATAATATGTGCAGGAAGACAAAACCGAAACCCTAAGTCAGAAAAAATTTGAAACCCTAGAGCAGTTAACTTAATTTACAGATTTGGCCCCTTAACAGCCAGATTCATCAATAAGCACAGAAAACATTTAAAAGAAATAAAGATTTTCAGATTTTCATTGTGAAGAACTTTAGAAAAATCTCTCATGCAAATTAAAAATAAACCGAATGATAGACCTAGGATCAAATCCAACTGGGCTCAGCAAAAATGCTTGTGGGGGTTGGCTGGTTCAGCCAAGAACTTCCCCGAACGCCCACGAAATTCCTTCAAAAATGTTTTCTGCATAGCTCAAAACAACCATCAGTAAAGAGGGCAAAAATGCTGCCAGATCTCAGGAAGTAATGGAGATACCTGCCATTACTTCAGAAACCCTAACAACACCCAAACCCTAGTAAGTGAGCAAGATACCTGTGCTCAAAATACTCTAAAGACAAGCTATTAATAACAGCTGAAAATAACATATGCAGAAAATTAAACGATCTCACAGCATTTCAAGAGAGTAACACCAACAAGATATGGACCCCAAAGTCTTCTTTTATTAACCAAAAAAAGATTTACAAGAGAGCTTCTTCAGTCTTTGACTCACAGATCCCATGATCTGAAATGACCTTCTAAAACCCTATATAAAGGAAATGATCCCAACGGCTAGTTCGAGTGATCCATGTTGAAATGATCTCGACCGTTGATGAGGATCAAGACATCTCTTGATCTCATCCGTCGATTTAAAATATAATTATTTTATTATTTTTAAAATATTTTTAAAACTTTATTATTTATTATTTTTTATTTATTATTTTTCATTTTCATTTATTAATTTTTTAATCATTTTAAAATGGATCATCGAACTAAGACCTTGGAAACAATCACCTAGACCTGGACTTAGGACTTCATGAGGGGATTTTTAAAAAATTTTTCGACCCTCAGGACACATTACATCATGACTCTTAAACCATTACATTCAAGGGGAAAAACCCCTAACATAGACCCTCACAAAACACCCGGTCTGCACACGACTATAATCTAGCAGGCTAACACACTAGGATTCTCTAAATTCCAATGAACAAATCTATCCCGGCTTTGGGGTTCAGGTTTGAAGGAAAACTCTGCCGATCCGTGGATCGGTGAGACGAAAAACCTCCCGGGACATAGATTATCATGGGAAAGTTAGGTCCACCTAGGCAATTTACAACACGACTCATATCTGCTAGGATTATTTACAATTAATACATGCAGACTGGGTTTACAATTGGATTGATCAAGCTGCTGATGACTGCAGGATGGCACGGACACGCTGATCAGGTGCTGCCCCTTTTTTCCAAAAAAATAGGGGGGGGTGTACTGGATGGGTAGTTGACCGGTAGAGGTTAACACGCTCCAAGCATATAGACATTGGGTACCACTTTATCTGGGATATGGTACAACAGGGAGCAAGAAGGCTCCAACACATTGGGACTGATGTGCAAGTCGCCGACATACAGATGAAGCCCTTGGGAAAAGTCAAATTCTTGACTTTATGAGAACGACTAGGAGTCGTGGAGAGACCCTTTCCTGAGGGTCCTATATGATATGGACATCGAGCCCTGGGAGCTTCGGGGGGCTTGAGGGTACTTCTTGGAGCGATAAGCAATCATAGGGTGAGTGGTTCAGCGTTCCCCTAGTGGTTTGCTATGTAGGCAGGATGAGTGGTTCATCCTTCTCCTGCTGAGACACAGTCATAGGGTGAGTGGTTCAGCCTTCCGTTAGTGATTTGTTGTGTACAGGGTGAGTGGTTCAGCCTTCTCCTGGGATACCCCATGGCGACATGTAGCTAGGATTAGTGGTTCATCCTTCTCCTGCTAAGACATTCTACCCATGCAGTCTAGGACTCATGGAAAGCACCTTTCATCTAGCCAATGAGCAGGGAAATGAGGATAGGGACCATAGTACTACTGATGGATGCATCATGTAGTATCGTACTCCCTATGCTAATATTGTTGATTTGCGGTAGCATCAGATGTGCTCTAGCCATGAAAATTGGTGGAGAGGCTAAGGCACATGAGATCTCCAAGACCCAGAAATGGCTTGGGTAGATTCTACCCAGTTAAGGAGATATTAAAATAATTAATATTTTTAATGGAGTTCCTAAGTCTAAACTTAAGAAAAATAAAATATTAATGGGTTTTAATATAAAACTGGGTTAGAAGGTTCTAAAGGACATGGATCAAGCCAAATCTAATCTTAGCCGTTGATTAGAGATGTAATCTCGGTCATTGAAGACTCAATAGAAAAAAGTATAAGAGGAGGTTTGAGGGTCAGTGGGAGAATACACCAGAGTGATCAGTGATTCGATTTTCTAGAGCGGGGTTTGCTAAGAGAAATCAAATCAATGAGTACGAGGCAGAGAGGCAGAGATAGTGCTGGAAGACCAACGCAGGACCAGAGAGGCAGAGGCTAGCAGGGACTGTGCAGAGGCGAGAAGGGCCTGCATCATCCACGTAGAGGTTGCAGGAGTGACACAGAGAGCCAAAGAGGTTGCGCAGAGCCTCAGAGCGCTGACACAGAGGGTTTTAGGCTGACGTAGAGGCCAGGAGGGCTGATGTAGTGCTTTTGATTGTGCTGGAGAGGGTTTCGTGGGGCAGACTTTCTGAATATCTGCTTCCGAGGAGAGGTATTACTGCCAGATTTGTTTACCTCTATCGGGTGAGCCAGTTTGGCACCCAATGTACTCGGAAAAGCTGCTTAATAATAAAATCCTCAGAACTACTTAATAATAAAACTCCCGGAACTCCTGAAATACTTATGGCACTGCCTCTCTAAGGTGGGCACGGATGGTCCCCCAAAGTAGAGGTTGAATCTCCTGCTTGAGAGATTCGTGGCTAAATAGCCGGTTGACTCAGCTAAACAGCAGAGCAAATAGTCAAGTAATTTTGATTGCAAGGTGTAAGAATCCTCGAAAATGAGAGCTGCTCCCTCCTTATAACCCCCTTAGGCCTCCCTACCCTCATGTGGGCCCCTCCATCCACCTATTCGACTTTCCCTCCAAGCTATTTGAATCAGCCAATTCGAACTCCCATGTGGGTGGCCCCCACATTTCACTAGCAGTCAAATAAAGTTGAGTTGCCTCCTAAGTCCCTAAGTCGAAAATGATGGGTTCTCTTCCTTCGCCAAAATTGTGCAAAATTGTGTAGCAGCACCCTGTTACAAATGTATTTGAGAAGGGACATGACAAAAGAGCAGGGGGTTTTGGCTGTGGTGACAGTGGGCCGCTACCCCATTGTTGCTTCTTGGTCTAGTTTACACCTTGTAGGGTTTCTCTCTCCAAGGCCTGCTAGATTTTGCAGAAGCAAACTCTACACAGATAATTCCTGCAAACAGATTCTGAATATAAAACTGAAAAGATTCAATAGCACTCACACACAATTTGCACTTTATGCTTAGTCTACAACATCACAAAGCCATCATATAATTTAGACTTTATTCATGATTCACCAGTATGAGTTAATCCTTCATGTAGTACATGTTTAGAGTCTAAATAAAGTGCACTAGGATCTAGGACTATGCCTTATTACTCATCCATTTAGTGGTTGCTCATGCTGACATGTCTTGTGTTGGTTATCGTGTTTTCATGGCTCTTTATGAGTTGTTCTTCTATATGAATTACAATGTGAGACGTTTGGGATGACATGATGGGTGGGTGAAAGTGTATCTGGTTCTCCATTGAGTGCTTGTTGGACCAGTTTTACTGTCTTTTAGGCATATTTGTGATATAATTACACAATTTAAGAGGTGCTGTTGTTGTTTTGAAGCAACTATATTTATTTACTATTATGCAGCATTAATTCAGTTAGTGTCTTCAGGTTGAGCATGCTGCTATAGGAATAATTATTTTCTAATATTTTTTTCACAATGATCCATTGTGCAGTTAAATGCGACAGGAAGACCAGATGAGAATCTTGTTATTGAATTTATTTGCGGTTCAAATCCTGCTAGCTCAGAAACTTCACCTTATGATCTGATTTTGAGAAAAACGTACCTTTGTTTACAAAAGGGCCAGCTTAGAACCAGCATTTCCTTTCAACCCGGCCATTCAGGAAGTTTGGAGGTCAAATACTTACTGTCTTAACTTTTTGAATTTTTTGAAACTTTCTTGTCATTTCCTTTTTGTAGTTTAAGTAGAATTTCTGAATTTGAGCAAACATGTCTTATGTTTTTCCTTTTTGTGTCTTTTTTTAATGCAGTCAATGCACATATAAATGTTGGTTTCTCAGATGCTCGCTATATATATTTTGTAGTTTATGGAGAGTTCCTTGTGATTTTCTTCTTGCAATTTAGTTATATCATAGGTTGAGAAAATGCATCTTTATATTTTTCCCTGCCTATTTCATATTCCAGGTACGACACTTGGAACTTGATGAACTCGAGCTTGCCTCATTGCGTGGAATGGTACAGAAGGTTTGTAGCCTTACAGTTGATATCATGCCTGCAAAGTATCCTGACTGTAATTGTACATATTTATGTGAATGGTTTGCTTACATACAATTGTGTAGACATGTATGCTTGTGTTTACGCACAAAGGATTTCTGTGGACGATAGCTATTGTTATAGGAAGCTTTCCTACGTTTTAAATTCATCAAAATAGTAAACATGGCATAATGGAGAGGGTGTGAATGTATGTTTACATAAGCTCTAAAGGATTATGATGGCCAAGCGTAATATTTTGACTGTTGTGGATGGGTATTCAACCTGTAGGAGAGTAATATGTAGAACTAAGTTCTTCCACATAGTCTCTCCAGTCTATGGCAGCCAAGGTATGTGTCCCTAGCCTTGCGCAGTGTGAACCCAGGATAAGAACACATTCCACATCTTGGGTATATTTCTGGGTACATCTGTCCTGCACCTAGATGTGGGATTATATCACATGAAATGGCCCAGTAGCTAAGTCACACGACACGAGGACACGAGACACGGAGGACACGTAAATACGAGTATTCAATACGAAACGCAGCGACCTGGAAACAGGACACGGGGTACACGTTTTATATATATATATATATATATATATATAATATATTATATTATTATATATATATATATATATATATAGTTTTATCCATATTAAAATTGCAGTTGCAGCTTATCTAATCAAATTAAAATATAATTACTTCTCAAAGTTCATAGTTCACTTTAAAAAAATAAATAGAATCAAAATTTAGTTACTTCTCAAAGTTCATAGTTCACTTCAAAAAAATAACTAGAATCAAAATTTACGACTTACAAGCACATAAGAAACTAAGTAGTAATTACTTACTACTAATTAATCTTAATGGCTAGCAATGCATAAATTCTCAGTTCTCACTGACTTAATGGGATCAAGGTTCAACAGCTGATACAATGATATGTTATAGCCTTTAAGGAATATAATACCCTGTTAGATATAAAGCAGCCACAACGAAATGTGAGTTTTGAAGTATGGGCACAGTGAATTTCAAATTGACATATTTAGCCAGTTAATAACAAAATTGATGTGATACAAATTTTGAATCTCCAATGATTGGCAGAAAAGTGTGCTACATAGAGATTTCACTGTTCAGGGAGTGCCTATTAAGACTTTTAGTCTTTTACATGATATTTGAATACCAACTGAAGCTATCGATTCCACAGATTAGGCTTGTCAATTTAGATATTTACAATGTGCATAAGAGGTTTGGATAAGCTACAAGAATGTATAACTCAGTATACAGGAAAGTTTCAAACTTCAATTTTTTACCTGATATTTAAATACCAACTGAAGTTACCAATTCGAAATATTAAGATTTCCAATCGAAATTATTAAGATTCAAATTCCAAATAAAGCATGAAAAATAGATAGACAGTCTAGTCTAGGCAGTATTTCATTTAAAACATAATTGTTTGTCTAAATTTCTTGAAATCCTTCCTAATACTCTCCTTTGAATGTCAATTCTTTGGTTAGCACTGGAAATTTGATGGAGCCCCCTCCCTCTTTTAAGTTACGTGTCAACCCTTGGCTATTTAATGCACAATTTGCAAAGGGTATTCTAGTTACGAAATTTTAGGTTTATCAGTAAGTGGCTTTCATGGATTGCAAACACACCCAATATGAATAGTTGTTGCCCCCTTAGGAGTCAGGACCTTTACCCCAAAGGGCACTTCAGTATAACTATTTCTATCACACCTTCACTTGATTTTTTTCAATGGATTTCATCACTGTTTGTTGAGACAATTTGAAGGCCCAATTACAATTTAGGTTCATGCAAGGATTACTAGAGTCTCAAGATCATTCTTTTTTATCTTCATCTTTTTAGTATTAACTTGTGAGTTTTCAACTGATGTAACATATCACTTTCGGATTTCCATTTTAGAAGAGAGGCTAATCTGTTGGAGTTTCAAATTTAGAGATTTAGTCAGGTAAATCTAGTGACTGCAATCTTGATGAAATCAGACGTGCATACATAGCTTGCTTGAATTGCAATTAATTAACATTCAATTCTATATGTGAAACTAGGTAGAAGCACAAGCACGCTGCACAACTGTCAATAGTTAATCAAGATTAGTTAGGATTACATTAGATAAGGTCAAAATTAAATAAGATTAGATAATCTGATATAGAAGGTTTTGTATTTTGTGATATTGAAATGAATGAGATAACTGAGTTATGAAATCTTTGATGGTGTTTGCTGTTTGGTCATCTATTGCGGCATTGAAAAATAACATAGTATTAGGCTGTCACCAGTGTGTGAAGTGAAGTGAGAAGCAATAATGGGAGTGCCATTCATGCTCCTTCCCAACAAATCCCAGGAGTGGAGTGTCGTGGAAGCTTTTCACTTATAAATTTATATATTATAAATTATTGGTATGTGTTGCATGAGCCCTCACTATCTAACAAACTTGAGACTTGTAAATATGTCCTTATGACTTGGTCCTATACGTAACAGAAACCAGTCAGCTCATACCAATACGTATTCAACATGTCGAAATACGTTAGGGCAACGCATTCTACAAACCAAATACGCCTATTCGAAATTTAGGACACGACGGAAAACGTAGAATACATATTCAAGTTTTCATGACACGTTGAAAATCGTATTCGACACGTATTAGGGCCGTTTTCGTGTCCAATACGTAAAATACGGGACACGGGACCCTGGGGGACGTGTCTTGTGACTTAGCCCAGTAGAAATCGGGGGATTTGAGGGGACAACTTTTGATAAAAATTAAAAACAGAAAAAACACAAATTAGATAAAATAAAACTTAACAAATTGTTGGGTCTTGATAACAACTCTGCAGGTTGATTTCATTTAGCTCAAGAAAATGCTTGTTACAATCGTCAACATCATTCTTATTACTGTTTCGTCTTTTTCAGATCCCATTTTTTCAATTGTTCCAATAACCAAACATGGCTCATGAATAAAATATCCAAAAGATTTGGAATGTAAAGATGTTCGTAAGAATGGTAAATATATAAATTGTACGAGTAAAAATGATATAATATGATTACAAATTAGGACCACACCCCCCGCGCACCCGCTCCCCCCACACACACACACTTAGGCAGTAGTGCCCTTTCATTAAGAATCATGTCCGTTGGGACATGTCCATTAATTTTAACTAATTATAATTATTATTCTGTTTATATATTTTTATTCATTGGATTGATGTCATTTTTTTTGTCTTGTAATGTCTTCCCATCATTCTTGTTATTGGAGTTGTCATATTTGATGATATGAGAAAATATGAACCTTGGAGTGCTGAGTGAAATTGTTGAACAGAAAAATAATCTAACCCAATTTGATCCTTTATGGAACCTTGCACTTATTTGATACATGAAATGAATTGTTATTATGACTGAAATGTGTGGACATCAATATTTTTTGGAACATAGGTTATTTATTTCCATCCTGGCTGATATTGATTCATTGACTGGTTAAGATGTTTGTGCTTATGATTTGGATGCGGATAAGGAATTCTTGTAACATGATTTTCCCTTATCATGCTTGAAGCATTTTCTTGGTTTACTTTCGGTATATGATTTTCTTGACGCACTGATGTTGCATGGTTGGTCGCTAGATCTCTTGGAATTCCATCATCAGTATGACAACATCCGAGTATATTTGGATCTATATTTGTTCCTTCTCCTCAACTCAGACATTTTTACTTGAAAACTTCGATGCTTCTTCTCTGTTAGATTCTTCCAGATTGTTTTGCAGTGATTTCTTATCATTCTTGAGCTTCTTAATTTGCATAAGTGGATTTCGATTATGATTTTTGAGATGTGAAAGTTGTACCTTTTGGTTTGTTGACTTGTTTGATGTTTGGATTGCCAAGTTCTTCATTTTTTATTTTTCTAATATGTTCTAATAACATTTGATTAAGGATCGTCAACTGAGAATTTTCTTGATTCTTTTTGGATAGTTTCTTCCCTATATCTTGATTATCTAGTTCCAACTTTTCAAGGCATTGCTTTGTATTCTGACTTTTTGATTTGTGTAAGTAATGTTTCTCGATGGTCTTTTAAACGAAAAATTTCTTCATTTTTTTCTAATAATTGTGCATTTTGTTCTAATAATTCATCACCACATATGTTGTCAACATATTTATATTTTTGTTGTTGCTTAACTAATTCAGCTTCTAATTCCTTAATTTGTAATTGTATGTGTGTCACTTTGAAATTTGATTGGAGTAAAAGATTACTAACAATTGGAGCAAATGACATTTTGATTTGTGAAGGCTTCTAGATATGTAAATTCCTTTGCACAAAAAATAATAATTATTTGTTGAATCCATAACTCCTGACGCTTTAACGTTTTATTCAGTAATTATTTGATATACTATTGGAGAGGTTCCACAAAAAGTGACGTGCTTCAATTGCTCCCTTCAATAACTTCTGTGATATACCACATTATTTTGTCTTTATATATTTTTTTCTCCTTCAAACTGACCTTCATATATACTCCTTACTAGAGTTCCACTTGCATATATATATATATATATAACTTTTCCTTGATAATCCTTATATAAATATAATATTGAGTTGCCTTTTTATAAACCTTATTTTGAATTTTTTGAATATCATTTTACGTTGTATTAACTTTATGTATTCCCCCCTCCCCCCTTTAATATACTTTAACTTTGAATTTGGAGCAAAATCACGATTTTTTATTTTTAATCTTCTTATTGAGTAGCCACTTTCATGGAAAGTCCTTCCCCAAAGTGTATTAAGGCACAGAATAGTCATAGCATCATGATATGATGCTGAATTCGATGATGTGTTTGTAAGATATGATATCTTCTATTTAGTCTGTTGATTGGTAATTTCAAGTGACAGTTGTTCCAGGCAGATTATACAAACACAAAGATTGGTATAGACTGGTAGCAATGTATTGCCAGGTTGGAAATGACAGTGTGTGACAAGGGTACAGTGGTAGATTTCATGGTGTGATAGTAGTAGGGAAGCAGAGTTGGCACTGGCAGTGGATGTAATGATGGCTACTGTACAGATTTGCATGGATGGGTACAATTTTGTACAGATGCAAGTTTATTGCCTAGGCTCTATAATTGTACGGATACAGTTCATTATCTTGGCCTTGCAATTTAATTATAAATGACAGTCTTGTAATTTGTGATTGTACATCCTTATGGCTCAGCCCTTGTGATTTTTTTTATAGTTTTTTTGGTTCATATTTGTAGTATATATATATAATTTTTAAATTTGAATGGCCAAAAGTCAATCTCTGGTCAGACACTTGAAGAAATCAGAGAACTCTAATAATTTTTATGGTGAAATGTTAAACTAAAATGGCTATGATAAGAGGATAGCGGAAGTCCAGATTAGAAATGAAGCTCTGATACCAAATGTGACAAGCAATCCTGACTCACAAATAAGATTTCCAAAAGACTTGGAATATAAAGATATCCATGAGGATAGTAAATAGATAAATTGTACGAGTAAAAATGGTATTGTATAGTTACAAGCTAGGGTCCTGTATATATATTCTTGCTGAGAGGGCGTTTTCATTAAGTGTCATGTTCATTGAGACGTGCTTTCATTATTACTAATTACACGTATTAATTATTATTTAATGTTATTTATATTTTTATATTCTCCCTGATGGGGTTGTGCTTAGGATTTGAGAGGGGGCTTGGTGGAACATGCCCGCGACCTTACCGACCCAATGAGCATTAAATGGTAAAGGTGCGACTTGTCTTGGGCTTGCAACCGCATGCAACCACCCAGTTGGCATTAAATAGAGGCACGTGGATGATGAACTGTGTATTCTTTTGGTGGTGAGGGTTGAAGGTAGCTGCAGGCATGAGGTCGAGAAGCAGACCTGCTTGTTGTCTGCCCCTTTGACCGACTCCAATGTTATGTTATTTTCGCTCATTTTTGCACCTGGCTTGTTTTTTGAGAGAAGTGCTTTCTACTTGGAGTTGGAGAAGTGGAGGGGTTGGGTAGTCCAGGCTGGAAGAAAGGGAATTTGTTGTCGAAACTGGGGTCTGGCTAACTGTGTCCTGGTACGATGCGAGAATTGCGAGTTTGGATGCCTGTTAATATGATTGAGGGACAAAATCCAGAATGGATGTCAGAAAAGCGGAGGTGGGTGAAGAAGCTCAGTGGGCAAAAGAATAATTGGTTGTTGGCTTCGACAAACTTTGTGGAGGTCGGCACAAGTTTCAAATTGTGGTTGCAGACTCCAGAATGCTAGTATGGGGTCCTGTGGCTTACCTTGTAATTCTTCTATGTACTCCTGGTTGTGTTAGCTCAGTCGTTGTATGTCTAACTGCTGTTGTGGTGTCTATGTACATTTTGGGTCTTGGGTCTGCTCTGGCTTGGGGAAAGAAATTTGTGGAAAGCATTGTTTAGGGAAAGGGGGTCTCCCATGTCGAGTTTGTTGACGAGGGTCAACACTCTTTTGCCTTCCTGGTTTTTCTTACCTGGTTTTTCTTATCTCGGTGTAGTTATCGAACGTTTGGTATAACATTGGGTTTGTGGCTTGTTGTTTGTCTTATTTTCTTGGTTGTAGCAGGCTCCATATGGAGCACACAAACTCAGATAATATATATATATATATATTATATATATATATATATATTAGTTATTGAATGGTGTTTTGTTTTATGGGCAGGGCCCTGGCTTAAATAAGCCCTTGGGCACCTATACGAGAAGGGGCATGATCTTTGATCGTGCCCCAGTTACATATTAATTAATTACAGAACATTGCCTTCCTCTTGAAAATAAGCTTTATCGTCAAAGCATACACAACGATGGTGTTTTGGGCAAAAAACTTTTGTCTCCCATGAGGCTTCTTCTTCTGGTAGATTCTTCCACTTGATAAGGTATTCTTTAATTACACGAGATCGCGACTTCCTTTCCCTAATGGAAACAATTCCTTCTGGTTCTAAGACGAACTTGCCTTCATCATCTAATATTGGAAGCGTTGTCTGTACTGATTGGTGTCTGCCCAATGCCTTTTTAAGACAAGATACATGGAAAACGTTGTGAACTCGACTGTTGTCTAGAAGGCTTAAGTTGTATGTTACTTGGCTGATCTTTTTGTTAATCTGATATGGTCCATAAAACTTTGGCGCCAATTTGTTTTTCCCTTTTTGTTTTAGGGATAATTGCTTGTAAGGCTGAAGTTTAACAAATACCCGTTCTCCAACTTCAAATTCTCTCTTTGTTCTGTGTTGGTCAGCTTGCTGCTTCATGCGATTTCTTGCAATACTAAGATTTTCTTTTCATGTTTGAAAAACATTTTGGGTTTCTTCTAATTGCTCCTTTACTGCTGGAACTTTTGTCTCGGAAATGGCCAAATCCTTCCATTTGGGAGGTTCATATTCATACAGAGCTTGAAATGGGGTCATCTTTGCGGAAGTGTGATAAATTGAATTTTACCACCATTCAGCGAGATGTAACTATTGAACCCACTTATTTTGCTTGTCTGCTACATAACAACGAAGGTAAGCTTCTAAGCACTTATTGACAGTTTCTGTCTGTCCATCTATTTGCGGGTGATATGCAAAACTCATGTTGAGGTATGTTCCAATATGTTTGAAAAGCTCCTTCCAAAAATTCCCTTTAAACTTGGGATCTCTATCACTAACAATGGCTTTAGGGAATCCATGTAATTTGTAGACATTCTTGCAAAATATATCTGCGATCTCTTTTTGTGAATCTGATTTCTTCATTCCTATGAAGTGTGCATACTTTGTGAGTCTGTCTACTACTACAAGAATTTTATTTTTCCTGTTTGACATGGGTAATCCTTCAATAAACTCCATTGATATTTCTTCCCATTTTGGGTTTGGGATATTTAAGGGATGGAACAACCTTGGGGTCCTAATGTTCTCACTTTTATTTCGCTGATATTGATCCACTTTCTGCTACATATTTTTGAACATCATGTTGATTTGGGGTAGCATCGAATGTGCTCTAGCCACGAAAATTGATGCAGAAGCTAAAGCACATGAGATCTCCAATACCCAGAAATGGTTTGGGCAAATTCTAAACAGTTTGGGAGATAATAAAATAATTAATATTTTTAATGGAGTCCATAAGTCTAAACTTAGGGAAGATAAAATATTAATGTGAATTAATATAAAACTGTGTTAGAAGTGTCCAAAAGTCATGGATCAAGCCAAAATTAATCTTAGCCGTTGATTAGGGACTTAATCTCGGTCGTTGATATGTCAACGAGAAAAGCATATAAGGAGGCTTGAGGGTCACTTGGAGAATACACCAAGAGATCAAGATTTCGACTTTCTGGGGCTGGTTTTACTGAGAAAGTTGAGAGAGTGATCAGAGTTGCAGCTGAGGGGCAGTGAATATAGAAGCAGAGAGGTAGAGATAATGTCAGGAGGATCAACGGAGTAGCCGGAGAGAGGGACACAAAACCAACCAAGGGTTCACGCAGAGCTAGCAAAGGCTCACATAGAGGCAGCCAGGGGCTGTGCAGTGCCTCAGAGGGCCAACGTGAGTGATGCAGAGGGCCAAGGGATTGACGCAGTGCCTCCAGAGGCTGATGTAGGCCAAGCCAGAGTGACGTTGGTCTAACGCTGGGCTAGAGAGAGTTGACGCAGTCCCTAGAGGCTAACACTGGGGTTTCGTGAGGCAGATTGGAGCCGTGGAGTTGCTAGAGTGTTTTTCCGGAGTTTCAGTCAGAATATCTGCTTTCAAGTAGAGAGGTACTACTGCCGAGATTTTTCTGTGTTGGGTGAGCTAGATTTGGCACCCTGATTATATTCTAAAACTGCTTATTAAATCAAACCCTCATATAGTTGCACCGGTTTTCCTGCATTGGGTTTTTTTGGGGACATTAGTCCAAAAACTACGGTGTCACTTGTGTGCTTGTTTTTGTTTCCTTCAGTTGATGATCTGTAATGCATTGAGCATGTACTTGTATTTATTTCCAGTATTTACATAGTAAATAACTTGTTAATTAACAAAACAAGTAGGTAGGAATAAATCAGTAAAGTACATGAAGGGTTTCTAATGGATAGGCTTAGAAATTCCAACATATCACTATTCATTCCCTTCCAAAAGAATGTCTGACATGCATTATAGTAAGTTTTAAAGAATGCTACATGTCCATGTGACAGTGAATCATGTGACTCTTTGAGAATCTTCGCTTTAAATTTGGAACTTGAACCTAGATAAATTCTTCCCTTGTACCATAGAATATCGTTTTTCCATTCAAATTTTGAATTTTGAAGAAGGTTATTAATTATAGCATTTGTTTCGGGATCTTTAGCATATTCACTTCGAATCTCATCAAGCCAATTGGGAACAACAATTGAAACTGCAAGCAATGATGGTCCTTCATATTTCCTAGACAGAGCATCAATTACTACATTATCTTTCCCTTTTTTATGTAATATATCCATGTCGAAGGCAACAATTTCTTTGATCGACTTTTGTTGTTCTGTAGATAGTGTTTTCTATTGGAGGAGATGCTGAGACTATTATGATTTGTTCATATTAACAACTTACTTCCCAAGAGATATTGTCTCCATTTGGTTAATGCGTGCATAATAGCAAGCATTTCCTTGTTGTATGTAGACTTGAGATGTTCTTGTTTATTGAGTATCCAGCTCTCAAACGCGATTGTGTGTCCACTCTGCATTAGTACTACTCCTAAGACAAAACTGAAGCATCATACTCAATTGCAAATGGTTTTGAGAAGTCTGGAGTTTCCAATACAGGGGCATTAGACATAACTTCCTTCAAGTCTTCAAAACATTTTTTTGCTTCATCATTCCATTGAAATGAGTTCTTCTTTAGAAGGTTCGTTAGGTGTGTGGTTATATGGGCATAGTTTTTAATAAATCTTCGATAATACCTGGTCAATCCTAAGAATCCTCTTAGCTTGGAGATATTAACTAGTATGGGCCATTTGCTTATAGCCTTGATCCTATTAGGATCTACTTTTACTCCTTCCTGGGATATTATATGTTTGAGATATTCTACTTCTTCCTTCACAAAAGTGCATTTGGACTTCTTGGCATAGAACTGATGTTTTTCTAATACAGTAACAACTTGTTCCAAATGTTGTAAGTGCTCCTTCCATGTTTTACTATAAATTAGAATGTCATCAAAGAATACTAACACAAACTTCCTTAGATATGGATAGAATAGCTCAATCATAGTAGCTTGGAATGTTTGCCGGTGCATTGGTTAAACCAAAAGACATTACTTTAAACTTGTAATGACCTTCATGTGTTCGGAACGCAGTTTTTGCTACGTCTTCCAACCTTATTATGTTTTGGTAATACCCTGACCTTAAGTCCAATTTTGAGAAGTATTTAGCGCCATGTAGTTCATCCAACAATTCATCGATAAAAGGAAATGGGAACTTGTTTTTAATTGTTATTTTGTTTAGTCCTCGATAATCGACGCATAATCTGAATGATCCATGTTTCTTTTGCACTAGTACAATTGGAACAACATATGGACATTTACTTTTTATGATGATGCCACACTTTAAAAGATCTTGGAATAATCTCTCAATTTCAGTTTTTTGATGATGTGAATATCGATACGGTTTGATGTTGATGGGATTTGATCATGCTTTGACTTCTATTGTATGCTCGATTTCTCTTTGATGTATTTTGGAGCTACTCGACTTTTTCACCATGTCCGGACACCTTAGTCTCCAGATCTACCAATCTTTTATTGAAATCGGCTATCGACATTGATGAAGCCATTGATTAGGTATGTGATGGGGTATACTTATCCAATTTAACTTTTCTTAACTTGATCCTAATTTTTATTTTTATTTATTTTTATAATTATATTATTTTTTTCCTAAGAAAAAAACATAATTTTCATTAATAAATTAAGAAAATTACATGCTGAATCTCCAACAGGTATGAGATACATTCACTTGTAGTTAGAACAAACAATTTTCAGATACACTATTTATAGATATCAACCTGATATTACAAAAAAATAACAAAACTGTAATAAACTATATAGTCCATTATGAATTTAGAAATACTGTACTGCAAAAAGAAAAATAAAGAAATGATCAAGAAGATCATTCCGAGAGGTTTCCATCCAAATCAATGTATGGACGATGGAAGAATAGGAAGAATTCCCCATCCTTGAATTCTTGAATCAACCAATGTCCCCTGTTCAGTTGCGCGGCCTCTTTGGATAGAAGATCAACGATTTCATTCCTTTCCGTGTATATGTGAGAGCATACGATAAAATCATAATGTGATTTTAAAGAGAGGGCATCCTCTAGTAAATCCCCGAGTGTGTGCAAGTGACAGTGATAATCAACATTGATCCAATTTATGACAAGCTGTGAGTCCCCAAAAATCTGAATCCTATAGTAGTTTTGTTCCAGAGCAAAGAGGAGAAGGTGTCTTAAGCTGTTTAACTCTGCAAAATTGTTTGTGCCCCTCCCAAAACCCACTTTGATTTTGAAACAAAGGGATTCATTTACGTGGAGAACACACACCCCCCCCCCCATAGCCCATCGCTTTCATCGAGCCATCGAAGTAAGCCCAGGGGATGCTTTTGTCAAAAAGTTTAGGAGAGATGACCCTCTTGCTGTGGTGGACAAAATCCTCGGGAATCAGGTTGTAAATGGCAAGAATGTGGTTACATGTGATAGACCTGTGGATCGGGGTCTCATGAAAAATAAGGTGGTTCCTGTTCAGCCAGATTCCCCAGCGAACGATCAGATGAAGATTCCTGGCTTTTCGGGAGGCTGCCGTAGTCCACCAACAAAGCCAGGCTTCATCAATATTTTGATCGTCCCAATTCTTATTTATGTTGAGAGCTGATGTAATGAAAGACCAAACTTTGGTAGAAAGCGGGCAATGGAGAAATAAGTGGTCCGTATCCTTTGCATCGATTTTATAGAGACAACATCGGAGGGACCCTGGAAAGCACGTTCTTTTAGATTTGCTTTTGTAGGTACTTTATTTGAGAGGATGCGCCACATGAAGAGACGAGTCTTATGTGGAGCTTTAAGTTTCCATAAGTGACGCCACCACCAACATCCCACTCCCATAAATCGAGCCTCCGTGATGGCAGCAAAACCATCTTTTGGGGTGTACCGGCCTTCAGGAGCAGAGGCCCAGATGAGCTCGTCTTCCCGGTCTGAAATTCTGATGTTGGCTTCCTCCAGAGCCCCAACGAACCTATGCCAGACCCTACGCCATCTTTCCGAGAAATTGAGGGTCCCAAAATCCATCCAATACTGCCTAGTCCATTCAGCGCGCCCAACTGCCGAAACGTGTGCAATCATGGTGAAGCCAACCACAGACAATTCTATACACATTTCCCGTGGGAGAATATGTTCATTCCCCCATCTAGCCCAGGCATCCATGCCAATTCTAACCTGCTTGCCATTGCCTATCCGCTAGGCTAATCCATCCTTGATAATGCTTAGGGATTGGGTGATGGCTTTCCAAATGATTAAGGCACCCGGTAAATTTGGATAGGGTCTTCGGATCCAATCAATAACAGATAAAGGGTGGATGTAATGTTACTTGGGAGCGGGAGCGGGAGCGACCATTTTCAGAAGCTCCCGGTTTGGGAGCGAATCCGGGAGCGATTTTT